>MU271204.1:67126-166347 GCA_021432655.1 Atractiella rhizophila | reverse complement strand
GCACCTTGCCATCCCCAAACACTCTGTAAGACCTGTCGGATCCAGCAAGGTGAAAGAAACAAGATATGGAGTGCCCGAACCATGGATGAAAAAAAATCTATCAAACAGTGGCCCCCAATGAACCAAGGGGTTTAGTGTGAGTCATGCCCACCGACTTTTTGAGGCTTGGTTGAAGTTCAATATCCGTGGAACGTTGCAGAGCGGGTCCAGTGCAGGCGAGTCACTCAAGGCACTAGCGCTCAAAACGGTGTGGCTTGTAGGTGGTTTAGGGCCGATTTTTGGCTCCGCAGCAGTGCCAGTTTTGTGCTTCTGGTGCGTGTTAGTGTTGCGGTCAGTGCTCATGTGTAAGAATATTCAGTGCCTTTAGTGCACCAAGAGCAGGGCTTGGTTAAGCAGGTTCTCTTGATACCAGTTGTCCTGATTGATTCGTTTCTTAAGGAATCCAATCATTCCCTCCATCAGAAACTACGATTAAGCCAACATCAGAGCAATGTGCAAGAGGTGGTGGATGTACATAGGCATACGACTAAGACAGGTCGGAACGCTGTGAACGTATGATTCCTTCCAGCCTGTAAAGAAAGACGCAAAAGTTGCTGAATCTCCAGCGGCTCCTGCTTGCTAATTTCACATTGCCAAGCCAGTCGGCAGCTGCAGATATAACAAATCAAGAAGGTAAATGACTTTGAAAGGGAATCCTTGAAGGAATAGGCAGGGACCCAGGAGCCAACTGAAAACATCCCACTATTCATGCACTTTATACTGGGTGTTTCGGAATCGGTGGGTGTTCCGTGGAGCTGCTTGGAAAAAGGCATAGGGAATATCAACCATGTTTCCGAACTCCTCTCGCACCTGCAGCGTCAGGTGCCACGGCTCAGGACGAAATCCCTGCTTGTTGATCCCCATGGTCAAGTCGAAAATGAGTTCAGTGTCATCTCTTGCAAAATTGACAACCACACTTCCCCTGATGGCTTGTGCAGCTGTTGGCTTTCACAGAACCCAGCATATCACCTGTGTCAACATTAGAGTGCCAAAAAAAAAGTGTAAGATAACTTATCCAACTTGTTAATAAGCCAAGCTTCCAAACAAACCACTTCCAAGAAGAGTACTCCCACATCCACAATGCTCCACTCAACTTCGCCATCACACTATAGAATGGGAGAAAGAATGATTGAATGTCGACTGGACTGTTGGGACCAGAGACACCCAGTATAAAAAAGGTATGACGGTGCTTTGCTCTGATGTGTATGTCAAAGCCAAGGAATGAGAGAATGGCAAACACATAGCAGGAGGTATGAGGGCTCAAAAGTGTGTCCTATGACTCATGCCAAGAACTGATGGATCTTAGAGGATAGGATGGAAGAATGATAGGATAGGATTGCTCGGCATATGAGCAAAGCTCCTAAATGACCCACTTCAGGGGATCAGGCCCAGCCAGAACAAGTTGCTCAAGAAGCAGAACAACTCCACCTCCATGCCTGACAGCATTAAGGAATCAATTAGTCTGTACTTTGTTTGACACGACACTCTCTGCTATTTGAAACTAAGAGGACAATAGGTGAGCTCAAGGGAATGGTTGCTGACAATAATTGTTTCATCAGCCTCAAAGCACTGGCTGCATTTATCGAAGATGGTGTCCTACCTCTCTGCCATGCCTGCTATTGGCTGCAAAACACTCGTACAATCCCTAATAAAACATCTTCTCGTCACTATAACATCTGCAAAATGTAATATCAACCTCCCGATCGATGTAGATGAGGACGATTACACCTCTGAAGACTTACGAAACAATCCTCGAGGGGATATGCTGTGCCATAACAGCCTTGGTGAGGAGACACTGTTCTGAAGAAATGGAAGAATGTGGTTTCATGAGAAGCGATTGGGGAGCTGCTTCAAGCTGTAGTGAGTGGTGCGAAGGTTACGCAACAATTGTGTAAGTGATGGAAGGAGGCATATGCGGATTTGATGGATGTGATGCTGACACCGTTACTTCTCAACTTTAACTATGTAGGGAGGCTGGCTTAGAGTCTGGTTGAGGCTTGGCTGGAGGATGGTGGTGGTAGCAATGCCATTTTTGTGAGTCCTGTTTCTTCCTTTCAACAGGATTGACATGCTGGATTAGGATGTACAATGGTGGAGGCGAGTACTTGAAAGCATTCTTAGAGAGGTTATAACAGCATACAGATCCTGTGCCCACCATGTTGAAGGAGAAAGCCCTTGAAGCCGAAAAACATTGATTTCCACAGAGCCCACTCGTTCTACCCTTCATTACCTCCCTCCACCTTCTCTGCGAAAGGCGACACTTTCATTCTAACGTCACGACAGGGTCATGACGTTGCTATTCCTCTTCCTACCAACGACCATCTTCCTCCTTTTACTAACAGCCATCTTCCTTGTCCACCCCTGCAAGACTGTGGTATCGCTCCTATATTGCCATGCCGCAAGGTCTCTCACTTCCTACCTCTCCCCTGTAGCAAAGGTCCCCCACCTGGACAAATGCATCACCATCTGACATCTGGCTCACACTGCTCAAGCTAGGGGCAGGTGGATGTCAGGATCGACCCCGGATCACCTATTTTAGCCTATTTGGAAACGTGGGCTCAATCTATGTTTGTGTTGCTTTATTTGTGTTCCTGTTTCCCCAACTTTTTTGCCCTAGATATCACATGATCTTTGTGCCCTATCTTAGATAGAGTTAGAGTTGTTGTTTGTAGCTGTGCAGGCTTTTATGTATATAGGCAAGAACAATGCCGCTGAGAGACCTAGTTTGTTCTCTCAGGATTTCCACTTAGCATTGTTCTTGCAGGTATGCGACCTGACATGTCACATTCATACATCTTTGCATCTGCCCTGACAGTGGGACAGGTGAATGGGATTGGTGCAAACAAGAAGAGGACAGGAAAGTCTCAGAACAACGAAGAGAACTCGGATGCTCTGCTTCAGAGGAAGTTGCATAACTGAGGAAGGATGTTGAAGAACTTAGACCATTGCTCGACAAGCAGGATATGATGGCACAGCTGGTTGAGGTCAAAAGAATGGCAAAAGAGAATCATTGGAATGCGGAACACTGGAAGAATATGTTACAAAACCAAGTGAGTAGTCCATATTTTGTTGCTAGTTTCTCAACTGAGAATGGTAGGGCGTAGGAGTTAGATTATGAAATTTAATTCCATCAATAAAAGGATATTGGAGCTTCTTCGACCACTCAAGGCGGTCCAGAATGACCAGGAAGGTGTTGCTAGTACTAGTAGAATAGGCAGAGGAAGTAGTGGAGGTAACCGTACAGGCCAAACAGAGGAACTTCGACTGTTAAGACTACAATAATATGGCATATTCGTTGTTTGAGGAGAAAGAGGGATTATGGAGGGAACAGGGGAGATGGCGATGGGAGTATCACTGTGTAGATTAGGGGTAAAGACTGTGGTGCAATCAATCCATTTCTATTATTCTCCTATATAACTGAGCTGTGACTGAAGTACAACTAGATGCTCGCTAAAGCTGCACTGACTGTGCACTGTTTTTAAGCCGACAGTACAAATGAACATTGTGGATATTCTCTACCCAGCCACAAATACAATCTATGAGAGTGCTCACTCTCGATACCAGCGTTTCTCTCCCACTCAGTTTCACAACTCTGTCTATTCCCCTCACTGGACATCAATTCCTCTTACAAAGCTAGTGAAGCTACAAGAAACCGAATATAGCATGGAATGGATGTACGAACTCGAATTGATTCGAGTGTACTGCCTTGCTCGCAGAAAGAATATCGACGGATTGGACTTGCAGAAGTTTTTGGTGAAGTGGGAGCACTGGGGTTGTTGTGCCTTGCCTAAAGGAGACATTGTTTGCTCTCAGAAGCTGGAACGGTCATGGAAGTTTGAAGCATGAAAGGCACGTAGGTATGAGGAAGGTTTTGGCTCAATGTGTCTGCTACCTTTTATGATTGAGGGAAATAGGGAATTGACGATGCAGGAGATATTTTCCAGGCAGTGGGCTCCCAGAGACTTTCTTCAACCCAAAGCAAATCCAGCTAATGACAAACTCTTCATACAACACAGCTTTTCAGCTAGATGCCGACAGAGTAACGAGATATATTTCCCAGGCCTAGTTTAGTATTCTAGTTACAGATTTTGATGCCTTTTTGCAGATGGCGCTGTGCCTAGCCTTAAGGGCAATACAATATTTAGGTGTAGCTGAACATAAGGTATTGCCATGGCAGATGGCAATACGAATGGCAGAAGGGCAGAACGCTAAATTGCAATTTCAGAGGATTGTAGGCATATCTAGCAGTCAGGCAATATCATTTATTTCAAAGAAGCATATAATAAAGGGATTCCTACGGCTCAAATGATCAATTGAGACGGGCACGCTTGCTCATGACATCTGATCCTGAATCTTCCGCTCTTCGAACCATCGAGAAAGCTGCAGGAATGCGTACCACAGAAGATGACCCTCCTTCACTCCTTGAGAAGTGCTCTTCATTGCCATGTCGCTGCTGAGACTTTGCGAGATTCACTTGAAGACTTTCATTTGCATTCCATGGCGCCAAATCTGCAGTGCCTTGATGTTCCGACAACGACGGTCTCGTCGTCTTAGATGCTGTTCCATTCTGAAGCATCGCGTCGTAAGCGATGAGATCATAGCGGTCAGAGGGTCGGGGAAGGTGCTCTCGTCCAAGTCGTGTTGCTTCGGCCATTTCCTCCTTTGCCTTCTTCAACTCCTGCTGTAAGTTGGTTACAAGATCCTCATCGGCAGATACAGCTCCCTCAAGGTCTCCAATGATATCCAGCTCGTTGTAATCTACGGTATTAATGTAAATAGCTTGCAAGATCGTCAAGAAATTGGAAAAAATAAACCTTCGATCTCCTCAGCGGTTTGCGTATCCAACTCGTCTTGTCTTCCACCTTTTCTCTGTTGAAATACTTTCCCTTCTCCTTTCTCTCTCTTGTTGTAAGTGGTCCATCACTTGATCACGACCAATTGCTTGAGCTTGGAGACTGTAAGAGGATTGCGATCTTGAGTATGAATGTGACTGAGAACAGAAAAGGTACTTTCAACAACCCGAGCGTGTGGAACCACGCTGAAGATGCGAATGGCGACAGAAATGAGTGGATATTGCGATGGAGGAAGGGTCAATTTCTCCCAATACTTCAGGGCATTAAGGGAGGTTTCCGCAAACTTCCCCTCAAAGTTATGAGACTCGTCGACAATGTCGCAAAGAAGGGCGGAGGCTTTGCTGGAAAGCTTCCAGCACTCCACAAAGTTGAAGTAAGAAGGATTTGACATCGGTGAGGTTGCAAGAGTTCACTATACGTCGGGAGATGGCGATTCCATGGCACATTGGATGAAGGTAAAGGGGGACGAAAAGGAGGTCGGAATCGATGGCATGGAACCGGTTCTTGAAACACGAAACTGCATACTCGACGAATAAGTTCTCCTAGCCGATATCGGGGTCTTCCTCTTGCTCCAAATCCATTTGATGAAAGGGCTTTGCAAGATGAAGCAGCTCAAGCGCAACGTCGGCTAATGTGCAGTCGGACCTCTCCAGCTTTCCAATCGTATTAACTACAAGACCGACACACGGAGAAGGAGCTTGTGCTCTGGGAAGAATGAGATACAACACAGTGAAGTGAGGACATCAGCATTGATACCCATTCCCTTGCGATCTGTTGCCTCTGAATGCATGCTAATCACTCCGAAAGCAGACCTACTACAAACATGTACATTAGTGGATCTATGAGTAAGTGAAAATTATAGACATCATACTCATGACCAATAAGAGTATGGAGGAGATGTCCAATATAGTACCATCTTGTTGCGACTTCACTTCTCAAGCCACAGGTAACATTCTCAAGCTTACGTATGTCCCCTAATCTGGCTTTCCAAATATGAGAAGTTGTATAAAAGCGAATAATAGCAGAATTTTCTTTAATAAGTGCGGAAGCTTCGACAAAACTACAAATATCACGGATCAAAAGAGCGAAGTGATGTAGAGAACATGGCCTGATAAGCAATGAAGGATGTTCTTTCTCAAGATCTACATGTAACTTTACCATTGTAGAAGGTGAATCCGTAAACAGAGAAGAAACAGCATCCCAACTAACTTCAGCTCTAACAATTGATTCATTAACAAACTGTTGCAGACAGGAAGCAGTATGACGGACATCACTGAGATCTTGGAGCTCGAGGATAATAGGATCGTGCCCTTTTACCGTTGCAAGCAAGAGGTAAATGGATCTCTTCTGCTGATCTTCCCATCCGTCAAGGCCAAGACTGATGTTGTCAGCTGTCTTTAGAATCTCTATGTTTTTCTTTTGAATGTCAGCATAGAGCTCTGTTAACAGATCTGTTCTGAATGCTGTTTCTTCAAGCATGCTATAGTTTGGTTGAATACCGTTCACCCATTGGTGAAAGAATGGGTCATTAACGAGTGAAAATGATACTAAAGTGTCTATCATTGCAAGGAGCAGTCTCTTGTCATGCATCCAGGTAACAGATTTTGGAAAGGGGTCAATGACAAAAAGGCTGGCCAGAACAGAAGGAGTGTCTTTTGCTTTTTAGAAAGTGAACGGGATGACTTTTGATTGAGATCCCTTTGAAGAAACTTGCTGCGCAGAATCTGGCAAAGATAGAAGAGGTAGAACTCCCGCCTGAAATTCGTTGTGAGTCTTGGAAACTGGGGCTGGAGTAATTTCGATGATGTCGGGATCCAAATCCAAAGTCGCTTCTCCAGCGCTGTGCATCGTAATGAAGTTGGCACAATATTCTCAATCTTCTGGGCTGATCTTCAAACAACTATTGGCAAGGTGTTCTTTGACAATGGTTGTTCGACTCTCGAATTCTTTGTTGCATGCTTTACATTTGACGCGGTCTACAGGAAACTCAAGGTTACATTCCAATCTATTACCAAAGTTCTGCTGGTAACTCACAGCTATTGTTCTTGGGATTCTGGCCAACGCGAAGGAAATATTTTGTGGTGAGTGGATACTCTTGTATTGGCATTCTTGTAACGGGGTTGATTTGAAAAGAACAACATGAGACAAAACAATTACAATAAAAATAGAGCACCTCAAAAAAAATTCAAAGTTAAGCTCAAAATTAAGCTCCCAAACGGCATGACCGCTAACCGATGTGGCCGCCTGCTTGCAGAACAATGCAGAACAAAAAAGTCGCTGTGGCAGAACCGTAAGTGTCCCCCTATGTGCTTGTCAATATTAATATCAAATTTCAACTTGTGTTTGAAGCCTCTCAGCTCCGTCAGCTGAATATTATATGCCCCTCATCATTGCCTGTCATGGGTCGACAACGGGATATTCTCGTCTGTGATCCAACACACTCAGGTGACCTCGTTGTGATAAGAGGAGAAAGCTACTGAAATTTGACTGGCTGGTATTTTAAAAAGAGCCACTTGGTAGTTCTGTGTTGACCATGCAGAACAATAAGACCAAGGCACAGTAAATCCATCTTTTAGTACGCCTGCTCGGAACTCTCTCGACTTAACCATCTTTGGAATTAAATGTCAGTAAAAACTGAAGCGCCTAATATCTGAAAGCGGGACCCATTCACAGATTAACTCATCAATCCAAAGTAGGTGACCAACTGTATAGGAAACAACTGATGATGACGAGCAGCAAATGGGGTTCGGTTCAGAATCCCGGAGAAAGGTGTGTACCTGATGCTTAGCTACTTCCTTGTTCACCCTGACAAGTTACTCAGAGAGCTCGCAATAACGAACCTCGCGGCAAGGCGACATGCAAGTTCTTCTACCATCATGTTGAAGATCATACTGCCGTTCCGAAAGGAGTATTCGGACCTCACCCTGTCGTTCCTAGCAACCGTATCTTTCAATGCCGCCGATGCAGCCTCTACTTTCGCCAGACGAGCGAAAGTAAATACAACTACGACGCCTTGATCAATCATCTGCAGAACAAGCATGGACAATATGTCACTAAAGCCCTCCAACGACTCGCAAATACTCCAGCCAGCGAGGACCTGAATGACGCCGACATCAGATATGCAAGAAAGGAACTGACGACTCCAGAATACAAGTTGTTGCGCAGGGATTCGCCGCCTGAGGATGAGGATGTGCCAGCTCCGGGTAGTATTCAAGCATGGATGAGGAATCATTCGATTGCAAAGGGGTCTTCCTTCGAAAGAAATGGCAATGAGGTTTGTTTCGTTCGCTATTGGCAAAGCATGGGACTTATAGATTATATTACAGAAGGTAGATCCTGAAAGGCTCAAATACCTCCTCACGTGTTGGGTTTCGGTCAGCATGCAGCCTTTTACGGGGGTTGAATGCCAGGAGTTGAGGGATCTGCTGAGCTATGTCCACGGTTCTCGACTGGAGATTCCCTCTTCAACGACGATCTGACGTGCAACTTCGGATTATTTTGACAACCTTGGGGATAATCTCATCAAATACTATGAGGTACATTTATTTTATTTTGTCACACTGGCATTGACCCATGACTTTTATAGTCCCTGGAATGCAAATTCGCTATTTCCCTTGATCTTTGGACCGCCAGTATTAATTCGAGTTTCCTCGTGATCTGTGGCCATCCAGCTGAGTCCAACTGGAATCTTAATACCGATTTGTTGGATTTCGTTGAGGTGCATGGAGAGCACAGCGGGAAAAAGCTTGCCAAGTTGGTTTACAGTGTTCTCACACGGTTGAGGATTTTGGAAAAGGTACGTATTTGCTCCAAGAAGTGGAGCCTAGATTCGGACAATGCAAGCTCCAACGACACGATGGTGGAAGAATTAGAGCTGCTGTTTGCCAAGGATGGTATACCCTTCCCAGCAGCCGAACGCAGAGGAAGATGTCTTCCGCATATTGTCCATCTCGCTGTCATCGAACTCCTCAATTCAATTGGCGCATGGCCCAAAGTGAAGGATGGCGGCTCTTCCTCAACTGTGGCAGCTACAGATCCCGTTGCCGTCCTCGACAAGGGAAGAATCCTGCAGACGGGACAAACGGGACGGGGTGTAACCGTCCCGTCCCCGTTTCGCCCAAAAAATCAACGGGTCGGCATGGTGTCGAGCCCTAGTAACATTCACATGATAGGACAATCTAGAAGCGGCAATCGCCGCCTTCTTATATTCGACAGCCTCATTGACAATGCAATGGCTCAACACACGGAAGTTTCACCTCCTCATCCACGTTGTAGACAATGTCCGCCAGTTGGGGCCCTATCAACTCTGCTACGGAAAAGTTTGAAATTGTATTGGTGTCGTTCGCCTTCGCTCTGTCTTCCAGTCATCAAGCTCCTGGAGTTGACATTGCCGCCTCATTGATAGGCATGATCGAATGCATTACATCAGTGGCGGGTTCTGGAAGGACCAAGTCACTAGTAAATGGGTTTGCTCTTCTTCAAAAGTTATTGCCCTTATTTGTGATGAATCCTATTACTAAATGTGGGGACTTACACTCCTGGATCCATGCGCACAGTCTGCCACTGCAAAACCTCCAGGTACGTATTTCAGAAAACGATTTTCCACGAGTAAACAAGGTTATTGATCTGGAGCAGGAAGTTGGTCGAAAGTAGGAGCAACTTGCACATATCAGCAGCCGACACAATCCTTCACCAACTGCGGCCCTCACTTCACCTCCCCTCTGATGGTCAGAACTTCCTGGAATACAAGCATCTTCGAGTGCATTCAGTTACTACCGCGTCCGATTAGGAGGCATGGACGGATATGTTCGTTCTGATGGAGGAGAAGGAACAGGTGTGTCTCTTCACAATATTGGTGTGTTGCTCATGGTTCTGTTTCCACTCCCTGTACATCTTCCAGATTAACCAAATTCTCCTTGTCCAACCGGTGGACAGATCTCTTAGGGTGAATACACAGGAACTTCATGCATATGGCCGCCAGCTCGCTTTTACAGGAACGTGCTACAAGGGCTTTCAGCTAGCTCTCTTATTGCCCTCTGTGTACTTCTCCAAACTGGGCTCAGCTGTAAGTTGCAACTCTTTAGGAAGAGCACTCTAGATTCATTCCATTGAGAGGATTCCCTGAAAGCTGTTGCCAATGTCCAACATGCTTGTCCAATTGCAGGCTGCATTGATGACGGGTTTGAGATGGTCAAGCACTTTACCTTCTGAATACCCACAGTCTTCGAAATAGTTCTCTCCCCCAACAATTTCGCCCACCTATCCCTTAGCTCGATCAGAGAGCTCTTATCTGCGAAGGTATCAAGAAGCACCAAGAATCAAAAGCCCTTCAAACAAAAGCCAAATAAACCCTGGCTCGTCCATCCGTTGCCTTCCTTGCGTTGCCTTGTTTCCAGCCCGGCTTCAATATCCACGGCTTATCGGACGAAGGGCTGCGTGTTTTGATTGGGCAACTTGGAGGGAAAGCGCGTGCCAATGTCAAGATGCGGTGTGCTCTTTTTTCCTGGCGTTTCCATGGCTGATGTGAAAATAAGGCACACTTCTCATGATTGCTGAACGGACTAAGGGAGCTGTTGCCAATGGGACTGCAGATGAAGTCCAGCATCTACCTCAGTAAATCTGCAGCTGGCACAATTGATCAGAACACGAATATTGTAACAAACTGTATTGCAATCATTCCTTTTTACCCCCTTCTCCCCCTTCTGCACCTGAGCTTTCGCTTTCTGTTTCTCTCCATTGGCCCAAACCTAAGAATTCATCATACTTCTCGAATGACATCTCGGCTATCAATTTTGGCGGCTCGTATCCTTGCTGTCAAAAAACGGTGCACTCATGAGACAAATCCCGATAATGAGGAAAGAGCTGACCTTGTTGACGACAACGAGACCATCCCAATGTCTTGCCAACACATTGGCCAATGATGCCGCAATGGTTGCTTGAGACGAGATGGTATACCCCAGGAGCATGAGCCAATGTGAATTCATTTCTTTGAACCTCACCTGAACGTTGGATTTCCCAAAAGTCGTCAACTCAAAGTGCTTCGTACGATGCTTCCGCAGGGTTCACTCTGCAAATCGTGGATCAACACCAAGAACATGGAATGCTTGTAGAATAGCTGACCTAAGATTATCTCCAGGCACCTTTGAGTCTAAAGGTGCTTGCTGCCTTTTCAAGAGGTCGGAGAGTTCAGCATAACGAGGACATTGTGGAAGACAAGCACCGCTGCCTTTGCATGTACCTTGATCACCTTTGAGTCTCATGTTCAAATAGAAAGAACCTAAAGTGCATGTCACCACCTCCAAAGGTTTGAGCTCGTCCCCTCCATGAATTGCTTTCTATTGCTCCAAATGCTCCAAAACGTCTTCAGCAGTTGCAGCTTCCGCACTTGCACACTCCAAGATCATCTTGAGAGTATTTTCAATCTTCACCGCATCAATATAGACGTTAATACTGGTTCGCGGTGACATTAATCAAAAACAGGGTCGAAGTGATGTGGAAGGTGGACAAAGTGGAGGAGTTGGAGGGAGGGAGGTGAAGAAGAGTTGGAATCCGACAGAGGAACCAGGGCATCAAATACATGCTAATACTGCACTTGCGAGAGGCGTGCAAAGGTTGCAATGCGACTCTTCGACTCTTCGATACTGCTTTTTGACACAAGCTGAGTGGCCCCCTCGTTTTTTTGTGTTTGCAAATGGTCTTTGCTGTATACGCTTCGAAAGGCGCTCACACGCGTATTCTGGTGGTATACCCAAAATTCTGAAAGGGTTGTTGTGTGGGCGGTGATTTAAGGGTTCGAAAGTGTATGCGTGAGTCATGGTCAAACGTCTTGCTTTTTATTTCAGGATTTCTTGGTGACTCACTACTTCGTTGAAATTCGGCAATTTGAGCATAAACTGTGGTGAGGAGACAGCAATTTTCTGATTCCAGCCTGAACACGCAAGTTCTTGTTGCCATCAGCAAGCTGTGATGGATCAACTTTTTAGTTTTAGGTTTCAGACTTGGAATCCTGGTGTCCCACATTTGGCATGTAACTGGGCTTCAGTGTCTTTTTGAAGACTCAGATCCAGAGTAAAGTTGAACGAGGGAGAAGAAAGAAACTCGTGAATTATCAACATGGCTATGACCAGTCTTGGCGGCTTGTGAAGATAGTTGGATGACTCGATGGTAATAGGTTATTCTGTTCTTCTAGAAGGGCGATGCTTTGGGGGAGTACCGTTACCGTCATTTGCAAAATGAGTGTCCATTTATTGCTCCTCGTCAACTTTATGTTGGTGTCGCAAAATAGCGCAGGTTGGCGCCTTTGGCGCCTTTGGCCATGCTTATTAAGTAGCACGCAATTGTACGGCGGCTTTGGAGTTATCGGAGCCGAAGGTCACAACGACGACAAACCTTAAAAATCACCTCCGACAACCTTGTGATCATCCTGAAAAGGATGTAAGACAGTTCGTTCCCACGGTTTTGCAAATGGTGAATGGGAGGAAACTTTGAGGGGAAACCTTGATTACTAGATTGCAAATATTGACCTAACTCAAAATATTAAGGTTATTGTGAGGCACCTTCTTTAAAGCTCAGCTGCATTTTCTCCTCTCCTCGCACTCGAACAGCTCCATCGAATGGCAACCCAAGAAAACATGGTGGCAGGTACGTCTGCTTTCATGTTTATCGAGAATACTGAGTAATTGTCGTGCGCCATGCTAGCTTGTGAGGTATGTGACTTCGTGTAATCAAGTGCATGTGAGAATTGATGAATTAACATCAGGCGTGTCACAGTAGAAAGATTTTGTGTAATAGGGTATGGTTGTGCAGCGGTGAGACCTGTGACTGATTCCTCACGTAGATGATGCCTTGTTCACGTTGCCTTGAGTAAGCGGGTTGACTTTCAAGGTTTTCGGCTTCTGAACGGCGTGCAGGAGTGGGATTTCGTGCCGTCCCAAACATCGTCCTCCGGGCCGTCCAAAGCGCAAGGTGCGTGTTTCGTAGAAGTCAATGTTGAGCTCCATTAACAATGTTTTCGACAAAAGGAGCCAGAATGTTGTCCTATGTGTGGGCGCCAGCTAACTACTAAGTGGAGGGAGGATGCGGCTGGCAGAATCATTTGTAACCGTTGTGGTATGTTAGAATTGTTGATAAAACGCAGCTCAAGCGAAGTTTTAGCACTGAAGAAACACCCCTCCCACAAACAGAGAAGAACCGGTGCTCCTTCGCGATCCCAAACGTCAAATGTGTGTTCCCTCTCCTCTGTGAAGGTGCACGACGTCCAAGGAAGCAGAGGAGGGGATGTGGACTCAAGTCGTCCCGACCTGAGCCCAGAGTTTGTACGTGTTAGTTAAGCTCTTCACCCGTTTTAAGAGCAGTTTCAGCACGCCAGTTCTAGACCCAATTCGTCTTCGCGAGACACCTGCGACATGTTAGTGAGCGGGACTTTCCCAAATTGCTTGAGTTGAACAGGGATGCAGGGGTATGCTTGGATCCCGGGCGACATTTGTGCTTTTGCCGGATTCTGGTAATTCGCCCTACCTTTCAGTAAATCGTCTGATCACTATGCAGAGTTCCATGCCGCGAAGAACAAGATCAGAGAATTGGAAGGTGTAGTTTTAAGGTTGGAGAAGGAGAAGGCGGAATTGCAAGGACTACTTTCAGAAGCAGAAAGAGGTAGCAACAAGCAAACTGATAGGCGGGATGGGATGGGCGGTTCAGCTGAGATGGGGAGTGAGGAGAAGCATAGTGGACATGCCGGGTCGCTGTTGGGGCAAAGACGGGACGGTAACCCCCAATACCAATCAATCTCCAATTCTTCATCCGACCGTTTGGGCTCTCTTCCTACTCTCGCACTCACAGGCTTCAATCGTGAACTTCATCGCGAGCATCAAGAGTCACTCCAATTCCAGTCCATCCAATGTCGAGCCCTCTTCGACCATTCGTCGTTGGGGATGCCAGACCACAACATCTCCCTTCGACTTAACGAGGACGGTCATGCGTGGGCGAGTGGGATCCCGGTTGAGCCACCGCCGTCCTCCCAATCTCAAGCCCTCTTCGACCATTCATCGTTGGGGATGCCAGACCGCAACATCTCCCTTCGACTTAACGAGGACGGTCATGCGTGGGCGAGTGGGATCCCGGTTGAGCCACCGCCGTCCTCCCAATCTCAAGCCCTCTTCGACCATTCATCGTTGGGGATGCCAGACCGCAACATCTCCCTTAGACTTAACGAGGACGGTCATGCCTGGGCGAGTGGGATCCCGGTTGAGCCACCGCCGTCCTCCCAATCTCAAGCCCTCTTCGACCATTCATCGTTGGGGATGCCAGACCACAACATCTCCCTTCGACTTAACGAGGACGGTCATGCGTGGGCGAGTGGGATCCCGGTTGAGCCACCGCCGTCCTCACAATCTCAAGCCCTCTTCGACCATTCATCGTTGGGGATGCCAGACCGCAACATCTCCCTTCGACTTAACGAGGACGGTCATGCGTGGGCGAGTGGGATCCCGGTTGAGCCACCGCCGTCCTCCCAATCTCAAGCCCTCTTCGACCATTCATCGTTGGGGATGCCAGACCGCAACATCTCCCTTCGACTTAACGAGGACGGTCATGCGTGGGCGAGTGGGATCCCGGTTGAGCCACCGCCGTCCTCCCAATCTCAAGCCCTCTTCGACCATTCATCGTTGGGGATGCCAGACCGCAACATCTCCCTTCGACTTAACGAGGACGGTCATGCGTGGGCGAGTGGGATCCCGGTTGAGCCCCCACCGTCCTCCCAATCTCAAGCCCTCTACGACCATCCGTTGTTGGCGGGGATGCTAGACCACAACATCTCCGTTGAACTGAACAAGGATACGACGTGGTTACAAATCACTGGGCCTCACTTGGACCATCACCGTCCTTTCAATCCCGAGCTTTCTTAGAGTCTTGGTAGGTGATCATCGCTTGTGCCTCACACTAACCTACCAAGGACCCGAACGAGCACCATGCCATCGCGCTTGATCGCCCACGTGGATCGCCAGCCCACTGCAAACCTGCTTTCCTTCCGACTTGTGTCTACTAGGTGTTACCCAGAACTTTAACACCCAGATCTTTAACACCATATAATTAAAGTCATTTAAATTCTCATCAATCCCTTAGATAGGTAACTCTTGTCTCCCAACATGAAGATAATTGGCTGCATTCCCTTTTAGATATTAATGAAAATATGGCGTTGTCTTCTCAAGTGTTTTCCCAAGGGAATATTTACGCTAATCGCGTTTTTTCGCTCAAATTCTAGAGAAATGACAAAATCAGCGTCTCTCGAGTTGACTTCCCCATCCATTTACGACTGACTGAAAGCTAGCTATATTAAAATGCCAAACTTGAGTACCGCTAATTCGGATCAAGAGTGGTTTATCTCAGTCGAGAGATCCTCCGTTTCTAAAAATTTGTATGCCTACAGTCTCGACTTGCACTGAGGTTTCCAGGTGTTATTGCTCGGCTGGTAGGCACAATAGGAACGAAAATGGTGCTGTTAAAGATCTATGTGAATTTCGGGGCATGTTCGTTAGGTTTCTGGGTAACACATAACTGACGGAATCGTATGCCTCCTCCTTTCGCCACTTGCGCACTTGCGCATTTAGTTTCCTTCGAGTACTTTCTGGAACTGTGGCCAATCTTTTGCCACAGGGATCTCTCTGTTATAAAGCTTGTCAACCTGCACGTGCGAGATTCATACTCAGTGTTATCTCGCACTTCGCAACGCTTGTACATTTTTCAATAACATCCCAGTTTCCTTGACCTTTGTCACTTACTTGTCAGGATTTGCACCGTACGTTGTGCCACATCCATTTGTGGCTCTTAGTCTTTTACTAGTTTTTGCTTCCTGGCCATTTTTACTCATCTTGCCGAGTTCCTTAAGGTATAAAGGCCCGTTAATGTTTCATTGTAATGCATTCCTTTCAGACCTTGAAATCAACATTACTAAGTGTGTTGTTATTGTAGAATGTCACAATGATTATTTCGCTTTTCAGAGCCTTTTATATACTTGTGGATACAATGTTCTAGAATCTTCAAGAAAAGTAAGATAAGAAAAAACGCGAGAACTGGTGGCAAAAGGAACGTTCTCGAATTGCCACTCAAGTGAGATGGCAGGATGAATCATGAACATCAACAGAGTCGGGCCCAGTAATTTGACAGACCCAGATCCCAGATCCTTCACACCATGTTATTAAGGTCCCTCAAAACCATCCTGGATTTAGCATCTCCTCACCTGAATTCAAATTTCTCATCAAGGGCATCGAGATCGTCGCAATCCCTGGGAGATATTAATGAAAAATACTCTTCCCATGTGTTACTCGATGTGCGTATCGCATGATTGAAAAGTGTCGGTACCCGCTGAGTCGGACGGCAATGATCGTCCTGGACTGAGAGCTAGTTCGCTGAGTGCATAGGCGGGGGGAAATGGGCAGTCAACACTTCCTTGATATCGTACAGTCTAGTGAGGTGGGATACCTGGCTAACATTCAGGGCCATGGAAGTGGAAGATGTGCTGGAATGTTGTGTAGTGGCGAGTGGTCACGGATCAACAAGGGCTGATTGTGTCAATCTTGATCAATGCCATCCCTCTGGCTTCGTAAGGCAGACATAAGCTTTGCAAGGCCTTCATGGGACTGGAGGTTCAAACGTCGAAGGTCGAGCTGATGCGCGAGGAAACCATTCAGATCGGTCACTAACTCATCTTGTCCTGCTTCGAGATTGAGGAGGATTAGCTCGCCAACGCAGCTTGGAGGGACCAGATAGTGTCCGCTGCCCTAAACTTGAATCCACCAGCAGAGAGAATGTGAGATCAAGGAATTGGCACGATCCCCGACCTTGTGAAGTACGACAATGATGCGTTCCCTAGCGTTGAGAGTCGCAGTGCGGTTATCCAAAATCTCTTCGCTGCGAACATGGATTCAATGACAATTTCTTCTGTGCAAGCACCGTCTTGACCAATTGATACACCTTCTTCATTTCAAGAGGTTTTAGTTAGGGTTAGAGTGAGCCCATTCCACGTCCACAACGATCAATCTCCCCATATCGTGTCTGTCCTTCAACTGGTACGGGGTAGTTAATCCATCCGCCGTATATCGTTAGTGAATGTCTTCGAGAATGTGGTACGTGTGGTGCTGCTGATTTGTAAGGCCTACAAGAACTTAGTCGGGTGATAAGCGGGGAGACGCGTGTCGTGGGGGGATATGAAGATGTCTTCAGCTCGCAGCGTCAATACTGAGCGATGCTGCTTCTCATTTGGGCAGCGGCCGCGAATGCAGATGTGGACCATGTTTCTGGCAAGTCATAGACGTAGAAGTGCATTCCGGGGACAGCGTTTCGAAGGAGTTGGGGGATTGCTAGATCCGGTTCAGAGATTGGTACTGTCGAGGTGGCGTTAAGTGCGTCGACGTAGTTTGGCGTCTGCGGAATTGAGTTACTGATTTGCCCTTGGCTACCTGAACACCTACCCGTGCAGATGGCGTTACTGCTGCAGTGCAACCGTTCCTTTTAGGACAGTCGACGCTCGGCGTCGGATGACTAGAAGTCGGTGTCCCAACGTGAGTGCAACTTCCCGTAGTGACAGGCGGAGCGCGCAGAGGGACAATAAACAGCGCAAGTGTTAAGCTTGAAGCGGTCGGGAGCTACGATCGAGGTGAGTCTGGGATTGAGGGGGGTGTCATGAACTCTGATCAAGACAAAGGCTCTGTTTCGTAGTGTACAGTTGGCGCCACTTGGGAACCTCCCTCGCTCGGTGAGGTTTTATAAGAGGTAATGATGGGGTGATTGACGAGATTGGCGTCGTGGTTGATCAGGGTGTGTGGCAAGAGACCAGACTTGTGCAATTTGTGGTGATAGGGGCCGGTCATCTTTGCCAGAGGACATCGACCCATCATGCGAGAGCGGTGCGTTGCCTCTGTCCCATGCCACTCGTCGCAGTGACGTGGGGATTTTGTTGACGGTTTGAAATTGTGAGCCCGGCGGAGGAGGAGGACGGGTTGCGCGCACAGAACCTGTTGTGATAGGACACTATTAACACTATTCGAGGTTACGATCGTGTATGATGAGAGAGGTGAGAGCATGTTGTTTCCAGCCTGCAACACACCGTACCACTCCAACATTCAGAGGTAGCATCGATTTGTGTCTCAGAAAGGAACGACCTCTGTGATGTGATACATCAGTGGAAGCGGTAATTGTGGTAGTGGTTATAATTGTGAGGCAAAGGAGGGGAAGAAGAATGATGGCTGGAATCAGAAAACGAAACCCTCTAAATGACATAGTTTACGAAGACCCGACACAAAAGGCAGGACAACGTGTCGAAAGCCGAAAAAGAGATGGGACCTTATAAGGAAACTATAGGCTCTATGGGCCACAAAACTCGTTTTCTTTTTGAAAGAGCATTGAGAGCATGGTAAAATACGCGACCTTCAATTGGGAGAACAAATCCATGGAGAGATATATATTGGTCATCGGTAAATATTTAAATGACCTCCGCAAACCCAGTGACATTCAGTGAGAACGAAGTGCAAACGGCATAGGTGTTTGTGGACAGCATGGTCCAATCGAGAATAGAAGGAGGTAAAACTCGAAGATGGCCCATTTAACAAATCGAAGGCAACACACGATCCTTGTCCATTTCTGAACCATTCCCACTTCAGAGAACGCTTGCTTGATTGGTGGACCCAGTTGGCAGGTTGTGAGTTCGTGGTGGAGTTCGAGGTTCAGACGACTATCTGAGCGGGGAAGCACTGCTCCTGAGTCCAAGACTTGTGGCTGGAGCAGGCCTGAGGAGTGAAGTCCAAGAGCCGATACATGAGAGCACACTCCCATCTGGGAGGAGGGTTCCTGTCATCATTCTGGGGGTGCTGAAGCCTAGAGGGAGGCAACAAGAACAACATGAACTGTGAGACTCTACTGCAAAAAGCAAGTTCCTTTAGCTCAACTAGAGAGAGAACTAAGAGGCTCAATCAATAAATGAGAGCTTAAACGAAAAGGAGAGACAGGAACCAGCTTATGCTAGCCACACTGAAGTGTAGGGCCGCTTATCAAGCTATTTGGTCTCAGAATAAAGACAATGGATCTTACAGGGGCGCTTCTACGACCCGGGGAACTTACCTCGATTCTTACCGCGCTTTCAGCTGTGAGTGCGAAGTAAGATGATGAGGAATAAGATGAATTTACATTAACAAGTGAGGCTTTTTTATAGGCCAATGAATCGGATAAAAGATCAAACAACATCGCGGGAAAACCCGTAATACATGAGTAGATAGAAATATAGAATAATCGGAAAGCATGGAACGAAGAGGAAGCTGAAGGGAATCAAACGAGGCTCACCAGGGAATCGACGGATCTTGCCTTCCAGCTTCTGGATAAGGCTAAGATACCATGCAGTTATCTTCCCTTCTTCTCCCGATCGATTGTACGCGCTTGGAGCCGACAGGAGAGGTGTAGAGAGACGGGGGGAGTTGTGAGGTATACAGCGGTCAATGTGACTTCCAAGTTAGGCAGGAGCCGCTTCCAGAATAGGAAGGTATTGCCCGCATGTGAAGCGGGTTGACCATTGTATCGTGAATAAATTAAGTAAGGGGCTGGCAACATTTCGAGGGAAGCGTCCGCAGGCCAGTAGCTGATGCGGTACGATAGTGGGTGATCAACCGTAAGGGGGTTACGAAGGCGTTGTCCGTGGGACCATATGAGCAGGAGGAATTACAGCAGCAGTTTCGACAGCTGTGGTGCTGGGTGCTGGAATGTCCAATGCAAGCAGGACTGGCCTGGAATTCTCGAAGTGTTCATGGGCCGTCGACAATCCTTCCATTGTTGGAACGTTGGCCATAGGGATGTAACGGTCCGCAATTGCTGAGGGACCATTCTGTGAGATTGGATCGTTAGCGCTTGGTTATCTACTAATGAACCTATTAGCTATGTAACCTTACTACAGTATCTGATTTGACATTTCCTTTGCTGTGTTGGGGTACGGTTACAAATGCTGTCTAATGGAGGCCCATACACCACAATAACCAATAACCAGAGCTAACACGGCATTTCTCCTACTCCTTGATTAGCACCGGCCGGAACACCGACTGAACACACTGTCAGCTCAAAAAGGAAACGAGCAGGGATATCCTACAGCGCCTTTCCCCATTGAAATAAAGAAAAAAGAAAAGTAGCTTCCAGGCTCTACAAGCGAACTGTAGATGAATAACCACAACAACCCTGCAGGAGCAAACACTTACGGGCAGTTACAGCATGACCATAAGTGCTGCCTGCAGGGTGTACTGTGACGAACCAGGTACCCGGGTATTTCTGTTCAAGTTTTCCCCTTATCACCTTTGCTTGCTGTCGCGGATCAAACAATACAGCAGATCGCTCAAGTGCTCTATCCACCACCATTGAAAGAACTCACGTCTTGGTTACTGTGATCTTTGAGTTGCTCCAAGACTTCCCGAGCAATGTCGATTACTTCCAACTGCATCTCCTGTCCCATGTCCGTGGAATAAACTTTCTAGTCACAATGTCGCATCAGCGGATTGATCAATTCCAACATATGAAGTACATATTCTTTGCGATCCATAATGGAGAGTTTGATCTTTATAGACTGCTTTCCTATGCGCTACAGTCGTCGGGTAAACGTTGAGAACACCAAAGGACTTCGTGATCGCAGGAGATAATCACAAGAGAGTGGTGGTTCCCCTCGCGGGACGGAACGCCGGTGACAAATCCGTGAAAAAGCTGTCCTGTATCAGGTGAGTGCAACGACTGGGTAAGGTCTAAAAACCTGGCAAGGACTGATTCTCAGTGGGAGGAGATCGACAAACTCCGACAACCTTCTGATCATCGTGAAAAGGATGTGAAACAGTTATCTGCAACGCGCAAGGTTTGCATCCTAGGTGAAATAGAATCGTCCCTGTTTGTCGCATCAAGCAACTTTCTTCTCACTGCACGTTCACGACCGCTAATGATCCCAGTTCTACTTGCACGGTCACGCATAATTCTACATCGTACTACGACAACACCAAGTTAATAATCGGAGTCGACATACCTTCCATCCACTCAACCTCTCCTACTCCACCGCATACCTTCGTACTTTTCTTGCAGCATTTCTTCACATTCATCGTTCATCTATGGCACCGGCTTCTTGATCACACTAGGCCTAATCTCCGCCTCAACCACTCTCAACCCCCAGTCCCAAACAGGAACATCATAACCTATTACCATTCAACCCTCTTCGCAAACCGCCATAACTGTTCATAGCCATGTTTATAATCAAGAGTTTCCTTCTTCTCCCTCGTTCAGCTTTACTCTGGATCCGGCTCTTCAAAACAACACTGGAGCCCAGTTACTAGATGTACATGTTCCGATTTTGCATAGAAATCCTCACTTAGATTCTTGCCCCATACGACCACTCCGTCGTCGCTCATTGGAGTCTCCTAGCCCTCCTAGCCCTCGCCGTTACTCTTCTAAATCTCCTTCTCAATGTTGCCGCTCTCGTACCCCTCTGTCACACATACCTGCACGGAGTGGGCTCCTCCCCTTACAGCCTGCGGCCCTCTCCGAGCCTCGCGACCAACCTTTAGCAGTTATCCTTCTCGAGTAAGCGGTGGATTTTGGCGAGAAGAAAATGAAGGAGCTGTGATCAAGCATATATCGAGTGCTCATGCCGAACGAGAGATGGTGGGAGGCAGAAAGGGTGGTGCTGAAGAAGAGCCAGCATTGAGCAGAAAGAGAAAATCGACGGGGGAGGATGAAGCCTGAGCTCAATCGTCGAAGCGTAGTCGGAGTTTTGAGAGGGAGAGGAAGCGGAGACAACGTCAGCAGGATTGAGAACCTACAGAGGAGGTATGCACTCTCAACTTCGACTGTTTCATGCTTCCACTGTGTTAGGGGATGATTCCATACCCTTTCTACAGAAAGCGTGTCAAGTCTAACCATCTCCATTCTCACCAGAAAGCGGATGGGATGTGCAAGGCTATTCAAGCAGGTCAGGAAAGGTATGTCGGCATCCTTTTGTTTTACCGGAGTTGGAAACTGATGTGACAACAGTTTCCAAACCGTGTATTTGCCACCATCCAGCATCCCTGCTCCTCCTCGAGTCTCCTCCGTGCCTGTCAGCCAGCAGGAGCACATTCACTCCACTCTCGAAACCTCAATCGCAGCGACCTCATTCTTTGATAATGCACACCTCATCGTTCCGACAAGGTGGTCTCCCTCCTCCTCGCTGTGCTTCTGCCGGGGCTTCTGCCGAGCTCTTTAAGCCTGGCTCCCCCTAGCAGCCAAATTTGCAGTGGCTACAAGTTTGCGCTACCTGAGCAGTGCGGACCAGCTGCACTTCGCTACTCTCATGCCTCCATCTCTCTCTACCGGTCAAATGTTGGGAAATATGCAAATGATGGTACCGATATCTGGCTTTATTATCTACTTTGTGGAGGGAGGACGATTGGCCATGGCGGAATGAATGGAGCTACCTTAATCTGTGATGCTTGCCCAAGTTTGAAAAAGGATGCGACCATTCGAGGTTGGAGAGAGACGGCTGGGAAGGATTTGCTTTCCGTGAATGTGCCACTAGGGAAGCATGGTCATGTTCACCATCAACGGCATTTGCAGGAGATGGAGAGGAGGAAGCAGCAGCTGAGGAATGCGGTTTGATTTCCCCTCAACACGGCAAGGCTACAAGCTAAGTGAGTATTAGGGCGTTGCTCGCGGATGGAAGATCAAGCGATTCGAGCTACGAATCCATCTGTTTAACGACCTCCTCCAGGCCATCGCTAATGCCGATATCCCGCGAATCAAAGTTCTTATTGGCAACTGGCTCAAAGCCAAAATGGGGCACCGTCGCATCATTTCAAAGATTCATGCCGTCGCGACCGGAAAGGAGCAGCTATATTCGTATTCCCTCAAGGACTACGAGCTTTCCCTTTTCCTCTTGCGCATTGGAGGTAATAGGCTCGTGAACATTTTTCATAAAGCAGCCAATTTTCCTTCCATTCGTCAAGTTCAACGCTTCGTCAGTCACCTCCAGCTGTGGATTCCCCCGGAAAGGTTCAGGATGAGGAAATTCGTCATAACCTCGACCTTGCTGCTGTGTCTGAAAACACGACTGCTTCTCCGAAGCCAGTTCTGTGGCCAGTTTGTCGGACTCGTCTGCGTCTGAAGATGACTAACCAATTTTCAAGCCATCCACAACTCCAACACCACATCCTCCCTCCCAAATGGATCGCCCCTGATTCAGGGTCCCACCGAAAGCTCGCTTCCTTCGCGAACCATAGGCCCTTTCCAACTGAACTGCGACAAGCAACCTGCCTGCTATTCGACGGCTCAAGACAAGACAGTTTGTGAAAGAAAGATCCAGTGGGATTTCCATACCAACTGCTGGCTTGGGATCTGTAAGGAGCATGGGAGGTGAAGAAATGTTTCACAAAAGAAGATCTTGATGACTATGTGGCTGCCTACCAACGTGGCGATTGGCATCGCGTGTCGAAGGCTTCATTTGTGGTTTACAACAAGAACACACGCTCAGGTTTGTTTCATCTTTTCGGCATTCAGGACCAACCTCTAATGCTGAAGCACTTAGGATATGGTTGCAAGATTATGTCTGTATCTGGATACTGCGGCACCGGCTTGACAGATGAGATGATCCAGGAGGATATGCGACTTCATGATAGGGTCTTGAAGGAATGGTTGGAGAAGAATCGACGGGGGAGTGTTCACACAACCAGCTGTAGTGATGGAGACGGGGGACGACGTTGAAACGCACAGGTTATTTATCGAGAGTCTACACTCTTGGAGCCTGTCCCTGAGTCAGAAGAACTGCTCCCATCCAATCTCCCCTATTTCGACTATGCTTGCTCTGAGTGCGGAGTGGCATACTGTGTGAACCCGAAGCATATCTGGAAGAGTATTCGGACATGGCTGACGCGGAACCATGGGCGTCTAGGAGCGACTCTGTTGACTGTGGGACCGACATCTCGAGTGGCTTCGAAAGCGTCATCCCGATGTCTCTGAGTATGAATGGCAAGATCTGTTCTTTGAGGATGATGCACAGAACGTCCCTGCCGCGACACACTTCATCTACCACTTCATTCAGCTTCAGGACCTGCCTTCTCCCATAGACAGTGATCCTTACCTCATTTCGGAATGGCGAGCATATCGGCTCCCTGCCAAGTTCTTCGAGTTGATCTTCCTCAGCTTTGTCAGTCCCGATAATTCCTTGCCAGATCAGCTTCGCCAGCTTACGCATGCTGCCACTATCCTCTTTGTCTGTTACTCAAGACATGCAAGACACTTCTGTCCATGGCAAATCTACCATGCCCTCCTCACTGTTGTTTCCTCTGCATGGGTTTCGGCTCTGCGACAATCAAAGGTCAATCCGGACGGCGAGGTGTTTCTCGGGTTTTCTCGGTTCAGATCGGCTAGAAGGTCTCTTTTCTATCATTCGGTGTCTCAAGGGGACTCAAAAAGTCTTCGACATGCTTCAAGCAGCATCATGTTCAATTGCAGCAATGGAGATCGAAGACCTCCAAAATGGAAAGTACAGCTATTGTCAACCGAAGGACCCTCGCCGTGGTGTCAATCTCAAGGCTCAGGTTCGAGGTGATGTACGAGCCTCAGCAATTGTCGGTCGAGTCGGAGAGCTTGGATGTCTGGACTGCAAGATGCGACAGCCACATTGCAAGCATGCTGCGACTCAGAGCTCTCCTTCGACATCTCCTTATTGAGCTTTAACGGTGGCTCTTTCTTTTCAGCCCTCGGAAAGAGTGGACCAGCAGATGAATACGACGACGAAACAGCCGTACCAAACTGCTGTACCTCCCTCCAAATTTCCAAAGGGTTGCTCGGGATTCGGCCGTTCTACAGAGCATCTACCCTCCCCAAATCTCCTTCCGCAGACAAGTGTCTGATCATGTCTCCGAAGCAATGAACGAAGGAGTGATTTCGGATCAGGATATTGATCAGTTCTGAGGAATATCTGAGGAGGAGAGAATTGCTGCCGGTGGTGATACCACGGAGCAGGAAAAACGTGTAGTTTGGAACAGGGAGCAGGCGAGAAGATGGAGGTGAATTCAGCGGTCTCTAATGTACTGAAAGTCACTTGGAGGCCATCTCGCATTTGAGCGGACTTCTATGTGCCAAGCAGAATGCAGCCTGGTCAGCTGGTTCACAAACAACATCTAACCCGTCTTGTCTTCAACCGTGCCGTTGAAACTGGATCTAGCGACCGCATCCGCCGAATCCAAGGTGAAACTGTGAACCCCACAAAGATAGTTCGAGAACAATGGCCAATCAAGCGAGATGGTGGGATGAGCGTCGAACTATAACTATACTATAAGCTTGAGAGTAAGTCGACGGTGGAGGCCGGATGAATCCACGAGGAAGGGAACTATTGAGCTACCAACATTGGATCGATGGAAGCAAGAAACTGTACCGAGGAGGAAAACAGCTTGTTCTCCGTCGCTGCCTCCTCCACGATGTCCCAGACACAATACACATGCACAATACGGCTCTTAGAGCCGGCGGCAGCACTCTCTATTTCTTACGGACTTTCTTTTCGTCAGTTACAGAAGTGCCTTTTCGGTCCGTTCGACTTCCAGAATATCAGAATAAACGCTTCCGGTCTAAGACTAAATGCATTAAGGTCTATCTCGATGTGGCGTGAAACAGACTCACATATCTCACACGAACATCCAGGAGTGGGAATAACGAGGAAACAAATGCTGTCCAGAGAAACACTGCAAAGTTATTCCAGATGGAAATTGCGTTGCGTAGAGGACGCGACGAACCGGGAACACCAAGTGCAAATCCGTGCCTAAGTACCAATGAGAGAAGAACCAGCAAAAAAAGTGGACAGTGGACGTCATTCCAGAATGCTGTGTCTTGCGAGATGCGGGCTTTCATCTCGACGGCGTCCTGCCTTAGTCGCTGTTGGGTGACTGCAATCCTAACAACCATAGCGTTGTTTCTTAACAATCACCAAGCAAGGACAGTGTAGCGGTGGGCAGCATGCTAATAATTGAAGGAGAGGAAGAGAGCGGAGCGGTTTTTCCTGTTATACTGCATCTCTCAGCTCTGCTCTCTCTTATTCACGCCACAAGCAGCACGCCAGCGATGAACGTGGAAGATTTTCTAGCTTTGTCTACCTTATCTGGCCTTATCTGGCCTTATCTGGATTCTCTGTCTTCTTCGACCTTCTGTGGCCTTCTGTGGCCTTCTCTAGGCTTATTTCATCCACCCATGAAGGCACCTCATAAGCGACCTTCTCCCGCCTGAAGGGCGCACTCGCGCTCTGCACGTCTTAGGATAATGACCTCCCCCCCCCCGATTTATTTGAAGATCCTTCCCCAACAACCACAGCAATATGCAGTGGATGAAGCGGAGGAGATGTCTGCTAAGGGTGGAAAAGTACTGTATAAGATAATTTACGGAGCAGTGAAGAGAGATGATGGAGACATGGAGGTGGATGAAGAAGACGAGCTTACTGGGGGTTAAGGTGTGTCCCTTGTTCGAGCCGTGACCTTAACGCCGTGACCTTAACGCCGTGACCTTAACGCCGTGACCTTAACGCGCCCCCCCAGAAAACCATTGTTAAAGGGCCGGCCACCGTGATATTTACAAATATGAGTTCTACGTTTGTCTTGCTTCCTTATTCCTGCCCCTCACTCTCATTCATCACTTTTTCTAGTACTGTCGTGGTCGCAATTTGGCGCCAGGAATCATCAGGCAGCGACCTTGCTGACAAGCCACTGGCCCGTGGGGGTGAGTCATCAGCTGGAGAGACTCTGAAGATGACTCTGAAGATGACTAGGGCTCTTCACCGTCACGGGGTAGACGGTTGACGGGGACGGGACGGACGGCTTTTCTGGCACCCCCGTCCCGTCACCGTCGAACGAGGTCATTAGCACAAGACGGACGGTTAATAGACGGGCCAAGCGGCCTCCCGGGCGGGTAGTCTTATTTTTACGACAAGTCTTGTGAAAAATAGCGAAAAGTGTCGAAGTTTTGTGTGAAACATGAAATCCCGCGCTTTACACGCAATCATTGCTGGTTTGCTAACCTTTTCACAGTGTTTGCAAGGCTATGGAGCCGAAATAGTCTTGACACAGAGCCGCCTCATCCGCCCGTCTGACGGGTACGGCCCCTCCAACCCGTCAACCGTCCGTTACCGTCAGACATCAGAGACAGCTCCGGACGGACGGACAGGCGGGACGGGTCGATACCGTCCCGTCGCCGTCTCAGTGCCAACCTTCGACGGACGGGACGGTGAAGAGCCCTAAAGATGACCCTGAATCCTCTGAGGGGGATGTTCCAGAGCCTACATTTGTCTTTTTTCTTGCTCCGCTCAGAGCTCCCATGAATTAGTTTTACCGCAGCGCCGTCACACTCTCCACAACCTGCAGAGGAATTAAATCCTCTCCGGAGAAGCTTAAGCCAGTGAATCCAGAATTGGAGAGACGTCAACTTCAGCAGGACACGAAGTGAAGTTTAAGGTCTGAGGCGCGGGCCTGTTTCATTCATTGAGTACTGGGTACCACATGTATAAGTAGAAGTGAACTTAGATGTTAGGCTAGAAGTCTGGGTCAGTTCAAAAAAGTCATATTTCAACCCCAAAATCCACATTCCAGCCATTGGGCTCGGGCTCTGGGCCCGAGTCAACTTCGTTTCGTTTTGGGAGTTTTGGATTTTTGTGAGTTTTTGTGGGTGGACCCAAATTTTTCCTAAAGATACCAAAAAATGAGACTTATTGGGATGGTTTGGGAAAAGCGGGGAGGAGCTGAGTTTGCAAAAATGATCAGAGAATGTTATTCCATTCCCAAAACAGCGTCTGCGTTCCAAACTATCCCAAAAATCCCTGAAAGTTTCCAAAGTAAACATACGTGGGGCTAGATACACTTGAATGGTTCAGGTTGGGTGGGACCGATCTTCATAGCAGCTTTTGCTTTCACCAACCATATCCGTGCAGCACATTAGAACTGGTTAACTAAGGACATCAAACGCATACTGACCTTCTTATCGTTCCCAGAAAGCTGGCTATATTCAATTTGCTAAGATCCATCCTAAGGTTGAAGAAGTGCGGAGTTCGTGTTCTCTTGTCACCATCATTTGTCTTGTGTTGAATGAACACATTCATAACCCGCAAGAAGCCAGATCAATAGCATAGGCAGTCAATGTGAGAAAGGAACAAACAAGCCAAGTTTGCCTCTGCTCTTTCGGTCATCGCAACAATAGAAGGTATAATTGGGTTCTTGAGCAAAGAGTGTGCATCAGTGGGAATCTGACCTTAAAACATTAGTGGGAAGCAGAAAACAATAAGAAACCTTTTAGCACATTGATCTCATGGCTGTGGTAGGTACACTGAAGGTTGCAATGGGTAGGAGGTAGTACTATCGATTTGCTGTGTTCGGTGAGCTCCAAACAAGAGCATGAGGAGAAGCGATGCCATTGGGATGCTTGTGATGATAATGGCGAACCTATGCAGAGACAATTCGTCAAATTGTAGTACTATATAAAACCAGAAGTACACATACCACTGGCCATAATTGCTCGTGTTGGATGAAAGCCTGCAAAGTGTTCAATTGTAAGGTGAGACTGCCATAAAGTAACTAAAATGGACCAGCACTGAGCACATTTCCATTACAGGTATTGGTAATGTAATATTATGTAGTGCTTTTTTAATGTAATGTAATGTACTTTCTTCTCCCATACTTTCCAATAAAAAGTAATGGCATTACCATTTGCAGAATCCTGGACTAATGCCTTGTAATGCATAATAATCATTTCTTGCATATCCCATGGCAGGGCACTGAGGTACTTTGCTTTGCTCGGATGTGTTCTTATTTCTGGCTGAGTAGTCTTGACAACGGAGCCTCACCGGACATGTCAAGGTTAATTCATGCTCCTTTACTCCAAGAATCACCTTCTGCTGGATCATATGGACTTCCAGAATTCCTACTTTCCTAATTGCATTAAAGCCCTTGAATTTCAACATATATTCCCATCCAGTTCACAAGTGTCATTAGTTGAGAGCATGAGGATGCCTTCTTCTCCTGTTGAGGCAGAAAGGCGCTCTTCTCGAACCCCTCGCACTCCATCCAAACTCACCAATGACTTCAACTTCGACAACAATAGCTTGCGCTCCCGGGTTTCTCATTCAAATGCTTTGAGAGAACAGGAACAAACCCATTCTTCTGCATTGGTAAGCTTACTTTTTCCTCTCCAATTCCAAATCCCAAATTTCTATCTGATGGAGTTCTTTGTATAGGTTTCTTCACATCCAAAAAGGAGGAAGAAGAATACCATTGTGTGTGCCATAATGGTCTCCTATCATTGCTCTACTCTGTCTGTCTAACATTTCTGTCATTGTAGCTTTCAGAAAGCGAATCCGATGCAGCCCCTACATTGTCAACCTCCTTAGCCCTTTATCGAAAACACCCCCCATCCAGTTCACAACGCAGTAGCCTCCATGTCGCGTCTATTATGAATGAGGCACGGAAGAAGAAACCAGATGAAGACGGCTGGATTACTTCCAACTCTGTGTGTTCCTGATGCATACTGATTGATTAAATCTTAACTAAAGCGCTTAGAAGATGGATATGGACTCTGGGCTGGACATTGATGAGGAGTGTTTGGTAAGTCTTTCGAGTTAACTGTACCCAGAGGTATTAATCAAGCAGTTGACACCAATTAGACCACTCCTCCTCCACACAAATGAGCTCGTAGGCGCTCAAGTTCTACAGCAGATGAGGCTCAACAGGTAACCCTTTCTTTGTAAATGAACTTGCCATACCTCACAACGCTCATACGAAGGAAGCCAAAGCGAGTAAAGATGAAACAGACAAAAGCAAGATCGACAAATACTCTTGAGATTCAAGCCAACCTCGTCCCTATTCTGATTGAGAATGAAAGTGGAGACGAAGGAAAAGAAATTACGACTAAGAAGTTTGATATTCTGCAGTGTTGGAAGCTGCATTGACAACTCTTCCCTGTAAAATCTTTCTGATTGAGTATGGTATCATCAGCACATCTCTGGAACGAAGTGTCGCAGGAAGGACCAACCACCTGCTTCAGCTCTGTCCAAATGATTGTGTTTGCTCTGCGAGTACATATTGCCTAACACTTGCCGTGTAAACTGAGAGAATGAGCGGAGATGCAGTCCGGGGTTTAAGAAGTGCCAACAAGTCTAACCTCACACGTACCTGTCGAAAGCGAAGTCGTGCAGAAGAACTTGGTCTCAAGCTTCCTCCTCCTCTCAAAGCCTAAAGACAACCCAGAGGACATCTGATCTCACTATCCACGCATTACTGAAGACAAAGCGGTGGATAATGACAAGCTGAACGGTGTACTTGCTAAATGGTTATTCGTCGAGATCAGCCCTTCAGTGTCATAGAAGATGTCGAGTTCAAAGAAGCTTTCCTAAGTACCAATTCCAAGGTTGAGATTAGGTCTCGTTTTTCAATTAAGAGATATGCGACCAAACTTTACAAGAAGATGAAGTCAGTAGTTGTCGAGGAGTTACAGGTGCACATTTTTGTTCTTTTCATGCAATTCAGTGCTCATGTTTGATACACAGGCTTATGATGGACCGATGGCGACGGAATCAGATTGCTGGACGTCCATTCATGCTGTCCAAGGAACACTCGTCCACTTCAACCTTACCTCTAAAAGCCATCCGTTCTTGGAATGAGTCATAAAACGCACTTTTGAGCCTTTATACCTCCATCACCAGGCCCATTGAGACGAAATGAATTACACCATCTTACTGCATATGCTTGCGCCTTTCTGAAGCTGCGAGGAAATTTTATTCTGAAGGGGGTAAAAAAATGCATTTCAACTGGACTTGAACCCTCACAAGAGTCACAGTACACCCTTGCCCTTGCGAGTGGGTTGGGGGGCCTGAGGGACACGAAGGCCTCTGACACACTTGTCACCTCAAACTGGCAACACGGCATGCATGTCCTTCGCACATCAATTCTTGGTTCCTCCCATACCGCTGCCAATCCTGGATACCATCTTCAGAGGGCAATGGGAGACAGGGGAATCTCTAACAAAAAAGCATTGTGTGCATCCACAATGTGGCTTGTCTTTTGACATCCATTATGCAGGTGCCATACTCATGGACTCTGCTTTGAGTACGATCCTTTCACTCGACTACATCCAAGCCTACAGCAAGCAGAAGGACACATCTCTGTGGATTGCTGACAATTGGAAGGCACCATGTTCCAACCACATCATCGACCGGGCAGCTCAAGATCTCTTTGCTGGAATCAGTCTCGCACCCTCCTCCGACATAATAAACCATTACTGCAAGGACAAGCAGGGTACTCGTGTTCCAGGTGATGGGTGGTTATTCGATATGGATGAGCTTGAAACAAAGAAAGATGGAGCTGAAGAAGAGATTACAGAGCCTGACGATATCTCAAACTATGGTGATGAACTTATGGATTTGGAATTCCTATCCAATTCAGAATTGGAGTGGACAGAGGATGAATGGATTGGGGATCCTGTTGAAGTTGCGGAGAAGGAAACAGGTCGGAAGAAGACTGGCCACAAGCTGAAGAAAAAGCCAACACTCGATTCTCGCACCAAGGTGAGCACTGTTCGAGTTCAAATCCATCCATCTAATATGCTTCCATGTTGACACAGTTGCTCAACCTCTGCAGAAGGATTAGAATGACAGCTCAATGCCGCATCAATTTTCTAAAGATCGGGATGATTGAGCTCGAACAGGCTGATTGGGGGTTTCTGCCTCTGAAGTACAACAAGACACGCTGGAACTCGGAGTATAAGGTCTTTGTGAGAGCAAAGTGACTTCAGAAAGTATGTCACTGTTCTTTCTGGGCAATTGTCATAATTAACAGTTGTTTCTGGTGTCTTTGTGGTGCAGGCTCTTGATGCATTCTGTCTGTGCAGGGAATTTCGGCCCTTCCTTCTGACGGAAGCTGAATGGAATGAAATTTGGAGTCTTATTGGCCTACTGGAGGTAAGCTACTGCACTACTATGGCATTGTTCTCCTAACTGACTGCATCCGTATGCAGCCGTTCCAGATCACAAAAATGGAGCTCCAACGAGGAACTGCTTGCCTTGGTGATGTGCTGTCCGCTTGTACAACTCTAGAAAGGACACTTTGTGCTCGTCAACATGAGCTGCCTTCAAAGCACCATGCCATCTTTGACGTAGCAGTGGATAAATTGGCTCACTGGCTGTGCTCACTACCTCTCTCTACATTTTCTACTCTGTTCCAATCTTCTTCCAAGATCCTCCACCCTCCCTTCCAATGCCTCCGGATTGCCTTTAATCCCTCTTCATTCTCCCGTAAACTTCCTTCCAACTTACCCAAGACCGCTCTAATGCACTTCTCACTCTCCCCCAACCTCTCAGCTTCCATTGCCTACCATTTGAGAGAATGCCGAAGCACTTTGATGTAGAGTCACCAGCGAGCGTAACTGAGTGAGGAGGCGGGGAATAAGGAGAAGAAGAGGTTCTCAGCACAGTTGGAGTGCAAAGAGGGTATCAATCTTTGTTGGAGATGTATAAATGTTAGTAATACGTTCTTTATGAACATTCTGGAAGTTTCTATTTGCCCCAGCTCTCATGTATATAAACACCTCTTGTGTTGCTGCTGCTCATGTGTTTGCAAGAGCTCAGCCAAATGTAGTACATTTGTTTGAGGTTAACAAAGTAGCAGACAAAAACAACAATCTTTGCCAAGGTGCCGGGAGGAGTGTTGAGTGTTGCTCCGTTCGCGTATGTGGGCTGCCTGGGATAGGCCCTCTCCAGTCATCTCCAGAAGATAGTCTGTTATTCCTGACAGACGGCACAGCGATGTTGTTGGGTGTGTATCTGCCAGGTTTGCGGGATTCATGCGGGCGTTCTAAATGGGAGACAAGGGCTTTGGCTTCGACACGGCAGGAGATAGAATCCAGATGGGGCTGTTGCGTATGGAGCATGAGGAGGTGATCCAGGCGGCTGACGGTTGAGATGAGGGATATGACTACACCTCATGTTACTTGATGCAGTAGCGAGTATTCAGATGCACCTAGTCCACTTCGGCTTTCTTTGCGCCATTAGTGCGCTCAAGCTCTTGAAGTCACTATTCCAGCTTGCCAAAATCCATCACTGGTACTTTGAGTTTTAATATCCTTCCCAGGTTCCCCATCTCCAACAACACTATTCTCCTTCTATGTTGGCTTGAACAGGGTAGGGATTTAGCCTACTCCTGCTTGAGCCATATTAGTTCGGGCCTTCTCACACTTTTTCTTTTTGTATCTCAGTATTCTCTGATGGGGCCACGGGAGCATAAACGCACCCTCCTTTCTCTTGCTGGTATGAAGTCATATTTTCTTGGTTCCTTTTTCTTATTACTCAGCTTTTATGCTATAAAATAACTTCCCCTGCAAGTGTGAGACCCAGAGTTTTGATTGGTCTCACACCTTGCAGTCCCGCTCGCCCCACCGCTCGTAATCTTTATCAATTGGTAGCGAGAGATCGTTCTCATCTAGCCGAATTCCCTGCCACCTAGTCAGCCTGAAATGTCTGAAAATCATGACACCACCATACTTACTTCTTCGACTATCCCAAAACTCGAGGGATGGGAGAACTACCACATCTGGTACTTCCATGTCCAGGCGAAGCTGCTCGGCAAGAATTGCTGGGGGATCATTGCTGGGACGGATGTCAAACCCGTTGCCGTTGGTGGAGAGGCTGGGAAGCCGGAGGAAGTCGCAAAGGTCAAGGCGTCGCAGAAGGACTGGACGAGACGGGTGAACCTAGCCTATTCGATCATTATCGAAGCCTGCAAAGACCAGGTAGTCACCGATATCCTGGATATCGACGTCGAGAAGCCGAAGGAGGTTTGGGATAGGCTCAAGGAGCTCTACCAAACCCAGGACCGCCAGGCTCGTGTTCTCCTCCGTCAGAAGCTCTACACCGCGCGTTACGTCGAGGGTGAGTTGATGCGAGATCATGTCAATCGGATTCGCACCATGGGGCAAGAGTTGAAGGCGATGGGTGACAAGACGGATGATGAGGATGTCGCGATGCTACTGTTGATCTCCCTACTGCCGTCCTGGATCGAAGTCGTCTCCTCGTTCAACGCCGTCTTCTCCTCTGATTTCACGTCCTCCTACGTCGCTTGCCGTCTCCTGCTCGAAGCCGATCGAAGGAATCCAGACTCAAAACCTAGCGAAGCGTTAGTTACGAGGTCTAGGGGAGTAGGAAGGAACTATACCACGTCGGGAGGTGGAAGTAGCGGTGGAGGGAGGTCGAAGAGCGAGAAGAAAAAGGGCAAATGCCATAAAAGTGGCATCGAAGGTCATTGGAAGAGGGATTGCCGAAAGGTTACGTTTGGCTGAGCTCTTGCAAACGCATGAGCACCAGGAAATGGAATTCTATATGTTTATATATCTTACAGCAGTGGCAACTAGAAAATAGTAGAACATTCCAGAAAACTAAAGAACTTTGCCACTGAGTGGCACGAAACTAGACTGCAAAATCCAACACTTCCGCCCAGGCTTGTGGAGTGCCACGAGGTAATCAATAGAAAGTAAAGTTAATCGATAAGGTCATTAAAAGGTAAACAAGGATCAATTCAGTTCTCAACAAGGGGATCTCAAACTTTAATACTCCTCAAAACTCCGCCGATTTCTTGCTTCTGCCGCTTCAAGGCACATCAATACGAGGTCATAGCTGTCCCATGATGCTTCACCAACGATGAAAGATCTTCTTCCTAAGCCTGAAGATGATACACGGCCACCATTCGCCAAATTTCACCGGATCTTAAGACCATTCAACTATTCCTACTCTCAATCTTCTTCCTTCTTCTAAAAAGCTGCATCGATCAAAGCTTCATTAATAGCTAGGTGTGTACTCTCCTGTGGCTTTGCTTTTCTGTCACAATCTCGAGCAATGTGAGTGGGATTACCACATATCCAACAGGCTGCGAGGTACCGTTATTCTGGGATTCTGAATATCGTTCAAATCTTCGACTATTCTCCCTCTGTTGTTCCTTCCTTTCCCATTTAGGCGCTGCTCTAGCCATTGCAGCTATCTCTATCTCTCCTGGTATTCCACCTCTTCTCTTCTCTTCATCCCTGAGTGCTGAAACGACTTCATCAATTGTCTGCTCCCCTGTCGTGGCCATGAGCGTGCTGGCAAGGCTTCCCCATGTTTCTGCAAGGTTGAATGTCAGGACATCCGTAATATCTTGGTCTGACAGGGTTAGGCCGATTGATTTCATTTTTGATGCTGATTCAAGGACGTGGGAGATGAATTGTTCAATGGGGGCGCTGAAATCATGCTTTGTCGTGTAAAATGCGCGTTTCAAGGTGATTCTGTTCGCTTTTGAGGATTTCTCATACTTCTCCTTCAGGGCTTTCCATGCTTCTGGACCAGTAGTGCTGCTTCGAACATACATGAACTGCGACAGATCGAGGCTGAGTCCAATTATTGTAAGTGAGTCTTCAAGCTGTCTCTTCGTTTCATCTGATGCAGTCCTTGTCTGGACACCATCTGTCGTGCTTGTAAGGATATCCCAGCAATTGCATTTCTTCAGGACGAGGGTGACAGCAAATTTCCAGTCTGCATAGTTTGTTCCATCGAGCTTTGGAATTTCGCGAATGAATGAATGAATTCCAACAGTGTGGGTCGACATGGCTGGCGCGTGGGTCGTACAGATCCGCTCTTCTGGACTGGTGACGGTGGTCTAACCGGATGCGTTTGTGTTGGAAATCGACGGGCTGAGGAGCGGAGCTAAGTACGACTTGGTTACGTTTGGCTGAGCTCTTGCAAACGCATGAGCACCAGGAAATGGAATTCTATGTGTTTATATATCTTACAGCAGGGGCAACTAGAAAATAGTAGAACATTCCAGAAACCTAAAAAACTTTGCCACTGAGTGGCACGAAACTAGACTGCAAAATCCAACAATAAACATATAGAATTCCATTTCCTGGTGCTCATGCGTTTGCAAGAGCTCAGCCAAACGTAACCAAGTCATACTTAGCTCCGCTCCTCAGCCCGTAGATTTCCAACACAGGTACAGTGCCCTCTTCGAGCAGCTTGTCGAGAGGGGAGGAAGCTTCTGAATGTTCTGGAGCCTTCCATGTGAGGGTGAGCTGGAGTGCCTCGTTAGTGGTATTGTGAGCGGGAGGGGGGGAAAGGTTTGGGTGGGAAATAGAATGGGAGAGTGGAAGGATGGAGGAAAGGTGCTTAGCGTTGGTTCCGTTATGTATCATTCTCAAATGAGAAGCCATGCTTTCCGCCGTTCTCACTCCTAGTGAGGCCGGGTTCACTGCATGAGAGTGGGATGCCACGGCGTCTTTGGGATCAGCAATTTGGCCTTTCAGGGTTACAACCCCCTTCTTGACTGAGTAATCCTTCCAACTCCGATAATTGGGGCAAATCTCTCTCTCGGCTTGTCACGTTTAGCATTGTGCTCATGTGAGATACCAGAATCAAAATGGGTACTCTTGAACATCATTAAGGTGTGTCCTTTTAAGCCTGCAGTTGTCGTCCAAGAAGTCGCAGAGTAGCTGTAGGACTTTGATGGGGTCGTTTTGGTCGGTGGGATTTGGGAGATATTCTTTGAAAAATCTGTTGGCTTTCAGGGTGGTAGGCTCGATGCGAGCATTGCTGGCATACTCAGGGAGCCTGGCTAGGGCATCCCAAGTTGAAGTTGATTCTACTTCACCTTCCCTCACAGGGGTGAGTGATGCTGGCTCATCCCTGCCCTTCCGAGAGCCTGGAGGAGGAGTCATTGAGGATGTCGGTGGGGTGAGGGGTCTACAGGCGGAATTGTGGAGGAGGTGTGGGAGGTGGAGGAGTTATATGTAGTGAAGAGTGTTTTTTAAACTATACGATAGGTTTTTTGGCGATGGTGGTCGTTTTTGATGCCGTCAAGGATATTCAGAAGAGGAAGAAGAAGCCTCTGAAGAATTACCCATCCATCCTTCCTCATATTATTATTATGGGATGCATATGCCAAAGGATGGCCTTCCAGTCTTTCCTATTTTTCCAAACGTCTTCGCTTTTGGGTTGCACTGCTTTGTGCAAGAAGGAAACATTCTTTCTTGATGGTCAAGGATTACGACCTAAGAGTTATCTTCAAGATGCCCAAGCCGGATGTCAAGATGTCGAATACGAAAGTCTCAGAAGATGTTTGGACAATTTATGAAGCCGTCTCCAAGATTGTGAAAGGAGAGTTAGGGGATGTTGCTTTATATCTTATTTTTATATTGACTGGTCTCTGCAGAAAGTGGACCATGTGAATGTGTTTCTAACAGCGGAGCCTTCCTTCTTCGTGGAGAGACACTAACTTCTACCAGCATGCCACTTTGGACGTCGAGCAGTTAGAAGGACCATCGGTGCTCTTTTGATGGTGGTGGAGTGTCATTAGCATGATTGGAGGAAAGGCCACGTGGTCGCTGTCGCATTCCTTGATGCCAATGGGTCCAGTCATCCATAAGAGACTTGTTTTGAATCCTGGGACATGATTTCATGCTTGTTCTGGTGGAAAACGTCGACCGCTCGCCGCTTTACATCCGACCCGTACTTATGGAAGAAAGCAGCACGATGGAGCGGATGACACACTAACAGTATGTTATTTCCATGAAAGTAGAGATAGGGGCATGTGCGTACCCGTAGCAATGATGTAGACCTTACAGGAACGAGAGGGAATGTGATACTTGTTTAGCTTTTCAATTGCTTTGTCAAACGCGTAGCTACAGCCAGTCGGAAAGTGATTTAAAGCGATTCATAAAATTTGGTTACGCCAAATAGGAACAACGCATTCTACTTTCCGAAACTGCCATGCTTCCGTCAAAACCACTCGAATCCCAACCAAAAGGCTGCGCCAATTGGAACGGTCCTGAGCCCTGTATTGGAGCTATTGGAAAAGTTGTAATCCCCCTTTCACTCCCCCACTTTTTTTTCCTGTTTTTTTTTTCTTGCCGCCCTTGCTCATTTCAGACCCAACATGCTCTGGTCGTTCCGCAATATCTGCTGTGCTTTGTGGCTCTATGGGTTACCGGACGAGTAGGTTCGAACCTGAAGAGAGATTCGATCTTTGGAGGAGCGTGGGATACTACCAGAGCACTCAACCCAGTGCAAGTTCCAGAGGGTCCATGCCTGTTCATGGCTGATACCCTTCGCCTTTGGATATTATTGATGTCAAAGCGACGTTTAACTGCACCTGACACCTACAGCTACGATATGCTATGATTGAACGAAACGGACCGATTCATACACGTTATTGCCCCAGCCCTGCCTTTTTTCTTCATACCTGAATGTGTGCCCTTTGACCCATGTTATCATATTCTTTGCTGTTGAGCTCAAGCAACCAGAAAGTCAAAAGTAGGCATGACGAAGTTGTTGAGCTTCATCTGATAAGAATCGTTACCCCTATATGTTCATAATTGTGAACTTATTCAACATAACCCAATTAACCTAACAACCTGGTGGCTTGCGCGAACCCTAGGGGCAATTGCCATCGATCGATCGAGACACGACGACGCTTGCTTTCGATTTCGTCCCATCCGAGCTCTACGGCTGGCTAGCTATTCGATTGATTCTCAGTCTGATGATGGCAGAACCACAATCTCACTCTCCTAGCCAACTAGAATTGGCAAGTCAGATCATCGAGTTTCTTGTAGCTATTTCCTCCAAATCTTTTCGGAAGTTCTTCCTCAGAGGATAAACTGATTCGAGTGATGGGGTGTAGCAAACTTGGTGTGATCGGTCGACTTCCACTTCCTTGATGATATCAGGTAGTGGTCGATATAACTACCGTGGCCTTGAATATCCCAGCTATGGAATATGGACCATGCAGCTGCTATTGTTAGCAATAAACTGTGATAAGGATACATGGCCCTTGGCTGTGCTCCCCCAGTTTTGGATTTATAGAGGGATGTTGGAGGATGCCTAGAGGGGAGGTGGAGACGACAGTTTCGACACTATGCCGGACAAGATAGCTCGCGGTGTGATAGTTGACTTTGCGCTGGCATATCTTGAAAACGTGGTTGATCGCGAGTCTGGCGAGAAAATCTCCAGCTTCCCTCCCGATCTAACCGACTTGTGGGACGACCAAAAATTTCGCATCATTTCTCTTGTGGTGCCGCTTCTCGTAGAGATTAAAAAACCACCAACGAGATCTCGGCCAATTAAAAAGTTCGTTCGGAGTCTCATACAAAAAATGGAGGCTGTCTTGCGCTTTGATGGTAAGGACTTTGTAGTGAGCTCCGTGTTGATATCTGCCGGCTGGAGAGAGAGCGGTATCTGACGGTGGATTGCCAATTCAGTTGCGTAGTTGATGTAACCAATACGAACGGCATCGGCAGGGAGTTGCTCAAAGGTTCTTTGATCTGCTCAAAGGTTCTTTGATCCATGTCGCTTGTCGAGTCCACCTCCATCTCACCATTTGCCACGCTCTCTTGTAAGTCCCTCAAGCTACATAACCTGCTTCCTCCATGTGGGTTTCTTCCATTCGCCTGAACGGACGAGACCGAATCTTCCCCCATGAATGCCCAACCAATCCAATAATTCATCAGCTCAAAGCCGTGCTTGAGGAGAAGGACATAAATTTGAAGACAAAAGGACCTACCACAGCTATGATTTAAGAAGAACAATGCTACCGTTCTTCCCAAGATTGCGTCCTTCATATCCACATGTAGTTGGCCGTACTTTCCTAACCAGGTGCTCAAATCCTTATCTTCATGGAGAGTTGATTTTGACCGAAGACCGTGTTGGAAAGAAGAGGTTGCTTTTGACCGTAGGGATATCTCGGCAACATTGAGTTGAAGCGTGGTGAAAGTATAGTTCTTGCTACTGCTGTATGTAAAAGGGTGGGCAAGTTTCGCACACGCTTTGAGGCATTCAATATATGAGGGTCTCTCCGCCATTTCTAACACCTGCCACGCTGCTAAGGCTGAATGATCCACAGAGGGGATGTAACGGAACACACTGCTATGTCGTGCTGTTACTTTCTTTTCGACGGAACGGTGCTCTGGGAGAATTCTATGTCCTCTTCTGCAAGCCTGAAAGGAACGATTGTATGTTGTCGGACTGGGACGCAAAACAGTGGGGGGGATGCTGGATGCCTTTGGAGGGATGAAGGGGAGAATCGCAGAGGAGGGATGGTCCGCAGCGGTGGCTGCTCTGTAGCCAATTGTCAATCTAATCTTCTGAATGGTAGAACATAAATACCATCGTAGAGAAGAAAGGAGGCAGGCTTACCTTGATTGGTGTCTCTGTGCCACCACAGTAGTCTTTCCGGATCCAGGTTCCCATTATTCATTGCACTCCTACACAAAATCGTAGCCACCATCCCTTCTAAGGCCTTCATCCAGCTTTACATCCGCCGCAAGCGAGGCAGTTCGACCGCATTCTTATTGACAGCATCAAACCCATCCTCCGCCGTCTTCTTCCAGATTTCGACACTTTTTCCGCCGCCTCCTTACCCCTTCTGGCCTCTAGCCACATATGGGAATTATGCAGTGCTCTGTGTTGTCGCTACTTGCTTGAGAGAAAGGTCAAGCGTGTGGACAGAATGGCGACAGAAGATGCCCCTAAGAGTCGGTGCCGCGCTGGAGTCAGGTGTACAAAATGGGGAAGGAGCTCGAAGGAGAGAAATAGGGATGGAAGCCGGAGGAAGATCGAGGGGGAAGGTAAATGGAGCGGCTAACTATGGGGTGCAAAACATCGATTCGTCACTCAACCTGAAGTCCAACAATATTCAAGGTCCAACCACTTTTGTGTTTGCAGCCAGATGCGGCGCAAATCTCCCCGAAATTGCACAAAACCCTCGGGGTGACCAGTTTGCCACAATGCTTCAGATCAGTGGTTATGAACAGCGGAAATGATGGCTGGCTCTATCTGTGAGAGCGACCAGGCTGAGCCTTCTCCGATGGATGAACTGCCTCACTTCATTCCAGCTCCGTTCAGGGCCTCAACCTTGTCATCAGTTTGGGTTTTCGTGACCCATTTCCTGTAGTCAACAGTCGTGTTCTTCTCTTGCAACTCTCGAGGCTTCTCGACAGACCATGATGTAATTCGCAGCCGGCCGGCCTTGAACAATCTTGGTTTGTTTGAGAGCAAAAACAACCCGCTTTCTCATGTTTGAATACCATGATCGAGCCTTCACGTCTGAATTTGGGGTCCAGTTCTGTCATTGTCTGTGAATGCACTCCAAACTTTGTGACTGAGCTAATGAATCAAGTCACTGATCAGTATCATTGAAACGCCTTAATTCTTCGATTCTTCTCTTCCAGCTTGTTTCCCCTGCTTAAAAGGAGCTCATTCTCAGTTTCGCTTCAGAGGCTCACTCATTTCATGGTCATCAATCTGTATCTTCATTTTCCAGGCACTTTCTGTACCATTAGTCTTTGCCAGACATGAATGCAACAAAGGAAATTTACATCTGGAGGAAGGCATCAAGCAAGCTTTATTCTCTGGCAGATTTTACGGTCCTACACAGGTCTAGTTCTGCTGACGAGGTGATAGTAATCCATACGTTACGCACTAGATCCACACTTGCAGGCTAGCTTAAATCGGTCCTCTTTGTCCTCTTAGTTTTCCCCGCAGGTTTGTGAGTTACTCAAAGCACCCCCACTGACACAATGATCTCTCAGCGTCGTATCAAAGGGTTTGGACATGAATGGTGTAGAGTACTTTCCTTCATCGATTGATGGACTTGTGTGGCTTCGAGGACAGTACTGATTTCCTCTGCGTGCTCCAGTTCTGAAGGCGGGATTAACATATCTGCGGTCGTTTTTAGGTCAAGCGTTGGTTTCCCATTCCCAAGGCATCGCATGAATTAATCTGATGAAGCTGAGGGGAAAAGATGTGTCTGCCAAAATTTCGACATTCAAAATAAATGTGAGTTACATCCTCTGCCTCTGGCTTTGCTGTGGTGGGTGATGGGTGAATGGTTTAGATAAGCGTCCTGCCGTCATCAGAAAACACTTCATTTCTTGCAGACTCAGAGTGCAACTGGTCGGCGACATCGACCCCATCAAAATGTGTTGCTTGTTGTGGGATACAATGTGAAATCTGTGATTCCAGCGGTTCCAAGCCCCCAAATTTTCACTATGAATACTTTCGGTCTCATAACCATTTCTGTTGCGTTGCTTTCTTCCTCAGCTTTTTGTGCCTACGGAAGTTTGGTGCCATCACAACTGTTATTGTCCATTCTACTTTCATCACAATATCCTCTTGCTACAATACCTCTGAAACTTCACTTGTCCTCAGTTATCCAATACTTTGGTACATTTCTCCGTAGTCCGCTTGTCACGTGGTCACTTTTGGCCAACTTGGTCATCAGCAGCACTGGCAATCAGGAACATTTTGGTCGTCTTTTGACAATGTCAATCGTTATTCAAAGGAACAAATTCAGTATCGTTCAATTATCCAAACTCAAGTCAAAACCTTTGACAGTCGGTTCTGTTTCGTACTTTCTGAACAGACTGCCATTATAATTACACAGTCAAGGTTTCACGTGGCTGAATAAAAGAGGAAACACGGCGATGCCAAAGCTACTACTAAGAAAGAAATGAAGTGACGGTGCCACAGCAACCATTCAGAAGGTTTGGACTGGGAAAGTCGTAATTCTGAGAATCGATCGATTATCGCTGCTGGATAAACTAGGTTGTGCCTTACTTCCCTTTATCAGCTAATTCTAACGGAGTGAACTACAAATCCTGGCTCTCAATATCAAACTTAACGCCGACTACCCTCTCCGCATCCAGCCTTGCAATGTGCGCAACGTCATGGACAGTGGAACTCTAGAAAGATTTCAATCGTGTTCGGATCGCAAGCTTCGGCTAAATGTCCTATCTCCTTGTTGATAAATGTGTGAGCGCTGCGAAGTACGAGATAACAATGAGTATGAGTTGCATTTAGTATGTAAGGAAACTACATTACCTGTGAAGTGCGAGATAACAATGAGTATAAGTCATGCACTTGCAGGTTTACAAGCTTTTATAACAGAGAGATCCATGTGGCAAATCGAAGGAAACTAAACGCGCAAATGGCGAAAGGAGGAGAGGCATAATTCTGTCACTTGTGTGAAGGCTGCAGATCTCATGCACATTGGAAACGCGTTCACCAAGAAACAAGGGGAGGCTTGGCACCATCACAGCACCACGCCCCTGTACTGTGCATCCACAGTGGTACCAATAGTGTGCGGAGGGGTTTCACCCTCAGCTACTGACATCAGTATCAGTGTCCCAGGTCAAGCCAGGGCGGTTGGTTGGGTCAAGCAAGGTGAGGAGGGTGGGATTCGAACCCACAGCCACATAAAAACTGTTGTTTGGCTGGCCAGGACTGGTGCTTAGCCCACTCACCATCCTCCCCTCGACACATCACTTCATCATCATACCATGACTCCTGCCATTGTCCCCTCGATGATGGAGGGACAGTTATAATATGCTGCAAGACGGACTTGTATGGCAAGCGTAGAAGAGATGGGAAGATGGGTTTCAGAGGTTCTACCTGCAGGGGATCTGATGACAGAGGAGGTGCGTACAACCAGGAAAGAGGGGGAGGGGGTGCAGGATAATACAGGGAAATGCAGCTATTCACGATCTATACATTTTTGATTTTATTCTACTATACATTCTCATATGTTTTCTGCTTCATGAAAATCCAGGAAATAATCAGCAACACAGCCATAATTTTCGGTGTTTCCTGCATATTCCAGCAGGACGGAAAATGTTGTACAGTCAGACCCCTAAACATGTAGGCCCGCGGTGGACCACCTAAGCTTGCATATAAAAGGTGCTTGCATATGAGTAGGGGCAGCAAAAAAGGGGACTTGTGGCTGGAATATCATCGGAAAACATCAGATATCACAAGTATGTATGTTATACAGTGTTTGGAATCAACTGGAACCACAAAGCAAAAACTTAAGGTTGTTTAAACAGATCAAGCTACCCATTTGACAATGAGAGCCATTCGCTTTCAGGAATCACCATGGCTATTGCAAATCTTCTCCATTTCTCACACAGGACCGCATCAGTGAGGATGATGTCACTGTGAAGCTGCTGCTTGACCCATTGGATGAGTGCTGCCTCGACCTCTAGATAGGTGACAACGTGTCATTTTTTTATGGCTAAGTTTTCAGATTTGTCTGCTTCTTCCCAAATTTTGTCCTTGCCTTTGAAGTATCGAGACAGAGTTGCTGCACTGAGAGTATCGAAATCATTATTCCTCTAGTGTTGTGCTTCCTTACCTCTAAAAGCCATCCGTTCTTGGCATGAGTCATAAAATGCACTTTTGAGCCTTCGTACCTCCCTCGCCAGGCACATTGAAATGAAATGAATTACACCATCTTACTCCATACGCTTGCACCTTTCTGAGGCCACGAGTAAATTTATTCTGAAGGGGTAAAAAAATGTGTTTCATACTGGACTGTTGGTTGAGGGGCCAGAGGGACAAAGGCGGTTGACACACTTGTTTGATCGAGGAAATATAAAAGAGAGAGAATGGAGATACGAGAGCAACAGAGAAATCATTTCACAGGATAACGAGCCACTCCAACGGTGAATGCAAAGGCAGCGTGGAAGAACAACTTGAAAAACATGAACTTGTAAAATAACTTGGTAGTTGCGTCAGATGTATTGGTGCAACCCCAAATGTCTCCACAGCCCCATGTGGCACATTATAGAAATTCTGACAGCAGCTGCACATCATGATTCCTCATCGTCAGCTGTGAGACTCTACTGCAGAAAGCAAGTTCCTTTAGCTCAACTCGAGCGAGAACTAGGAGGCTCAATCAATAAATGAGAGCTTAAACGAAAGGACAGACAGGAACCAGCTTATGCTAGCCACACTCAAGTGTAGGGCTGCTTATTAAGCTATCTGGTCTAGCACGAAGAGAATGAATCTTCCAGGTGCGCTTCTACGACCGGGGGAACTTACCTCGACTCTTACCACGCTTTCTGTTGGGAGCGCAAAATAAGATGATGAGGAATAAGATGAATTTACATTAACAAGTGAGACCTCTTTATAGACTAATGAATCTGATAAAAGATCAAACAACATCGCGAAAACTCCGTAATACATGAGTAGATAGAAATATAGAATGATCTGAAGCATGGAGTGAAGAGGAAGCTGAAGGGAAGCGAACGAATCTCACCAGGGAATCGACGGGGCTTGCCTTCCAGCTAAGATACCATACCGTTATCTTTCCTCTTCTCTCGATTGATCATACATGCTTGGAGCCAACAGGAGAGGTGTAGAGAGACGGGGGAGTTGTGAGGAATTCAGTGGTCAATAGGGCTTTGCACCATCCCGTCTGTTGATTTTTGTGTGCCTGAGACGGTCACCTGTCCCGTCACCCACACACGGGGACTTTCTGACGCTGACGGGACGGTGAAGGTAGGAAAGTGGTGCAGATGGACAGGTTTGACGGCGAACACGGGTGTTCAACAAAATGCGCAGACCCGTCGCCCTCGCCCAAGGGGTCGGAGACCGTTGGGGTTAAAACTGGTCAAAAACTGGTCGACCAGTTTTGTGCTGTGGGGAAACTGGTCTATGTCGGGCATGCTGTGTGTCCGAGGCCACAAACATGGCCAAAATCATTATTAATCGTCTATTTATCATCATCTTCGATCATAATGATTCAAAACAAGCTCTTTAATACGTCACATTAGTTAAACCGTCCTTAATACGTTTTTATTTTAATTGTATTACTATTTTCAAGGTCTCCATCATCTTGATCATTGGTCATACATTCAAGTTTGTATATATACCAAATTGATTCTACACAATTCGGCCTCTTGATTCCTGAAGGATACATCCAATACATGCACTACCTTCAGCAGGGTATCAATCTGTCCATGCCCGTAACCACTCTTAAGTGGCTGCATTGCTCCATTTCACGAAATTTTGATTCTCAGACCCATCTTCACCTGCTGTCGATAACCGATTGACATGGGCCAGTTTCAACACATTTGCACTCCTCAGACCCTCTTCACCTAAGGTCGATAATCTATCAAACGGGCCCAGTTTCGCCAAAATTGCACTTAGAGTTAACAACGTATAGACAACACACGTCTCAACCATTATAAATTAATTTTTGTAACTTTGAATGTACTCTGTTTACTTGGATATACATGCTAAATATGAACCAGAGCAGTCCAATGAAGCAAGGATTTCAATGGATAAGGGCTTCAAGATGTATCTTAGAGAGGACATTGCCTGTGCCTGCCAGTGTTTATGCATACATGACATTTTGACTGGATTCTTATTCTTATCTGTGGCAGGGTTCTACCCTGGTTGACTAAGAGCCCAACAGTTTCGTGATGATGCTGTTTTTATTGGAGGCAGGGTTATACCATGGGCGACGAGGAGGCAGGGTTTCAGCCTGGATCTCGTTCCTGATATAATATGGGTCACCAAGTCCCTACCCAAATGTGAGCCTCAACTTTGAAGATGGATCTCCTCATTCAAAATTTGTATACCACCTTATCCCTCTTTACAAAATACTTGTAATAAGGTGTATTTTGATTTGTAAAGACCAAATTTTATTTAAACTGTTTTTGACAAAGTTGATAAAAAATTTCCCTGCAGGCCACCGCATCCAGGTATATCCAAAGGTGGAGGTGAGCAAGCTGCACTGGCCACCTGCAAGGTTATCGCCGAGTTCGGTAAGCGGCTAAACCTTATCTAGGTGATTGGAGCCGCTCAACAAGAAATTTTTCTGTCACCATTGTGGCCTTACCAACCTCACCACTTCACCTTTCAACCCTTCCACAGCCCTCTTCCACTGGGACTTATGCCACCAGCTAATAGATGCAAGCGTAGCTGTCAAAGCAATGCAGCCAATGCACAGCTTTCCCGCAATCCATACCCAAAAGCCAAGCCACGGCCACAGCCCACTCCCACCAATCTTCCTCATTGCAACCCTCCTTCTGCTGTTGTAGATCTGATAATGGATTCCGAAGAAGATGTGACTCTAGTGGTTGGTGATGGTCTGGAGTGAGTTTTCAACTTACTGTCATGGTATTTATTATCTCCTGACATATTGACTTTACAAGTGGCCATGAGCTTCCCGATGTTGTTAGTTATCGCCAGAATGTTTTCATTCCTGAATTCGAGAAATATCGATTTCGACTTAGGGAATACCTGGTTGAAGATGTTTCTGTGGAAGAAAGATCGACATGGAGAACGGCCCCTCATGCTCTGCTCGCATGATGAATCCACTTTTACTGCAAACGATGGAAAGAAATTTGGTTGGTATCTTCATGGTCAGGCAGATCTACGGAAGAAGGGGCAGGGACGTGGAATTCATCGATCAGCCTTTGTTTCTTTAACTGTTGGCTGGATGGAAGATGCAGGAGTTGGTATAGAGTATGGAAAGAATTATGAAGGATATTGGAATGCAGCGAAACTCATAGCCCAGGTTAGTACTCTCTTAAATTTACTTTTCTCTCTTGAGTACCCTTTATTAGGTTCGAGACAAGTTCATCCCACTCTTTGAGAAGCTTCATCCGGGAGATCAGGCACTTATCATGTTTGATAATTCAACTGGACATGGAGCTTTCGCTGCAGATGCTTTGGTAGTAATGAGGATGAATCTTGGACCAGGGGGGAGCCAATGCCTTCTGTGAGATGGTTGGTTTGAGAAAGAGGGTGATAAAATTCCACAGAAGATGGTATTTGAAGAAGGACATCCCAAGGCTGGTCAAGCAAAAGGTATCTGTGCTTTTACCTCTTTTATCAAGGTTAACTGCTTCATTGGGCATGAAAGTGATACTGTCAGAGCGGGGCCAATGGCCAGTTGGTGGTTTAAAGGCAAGATGCAAGAAGAAAGCCGATCATAATGAAGATGGAACATGTTGTGCTGGTAAGTATCATTTAACCTGCACAAATATGGTCAACACTCACTTTTATTCAGAGAAATTAATGGCTTTACAGCCTGACTTTAAATCTCAGAAGCCTGAGGTGGCTGAGGTTGTTGAAACAGCAGGACACCTTGCCATCTTCTTGCCTAAGTTTCATTGTAAACTTTTCTTTATCGAGTTTTTCTGGGGTACAGCTAAACGATATGTTCGAGGTAAGTTTAAAGCTTTCTTCTCTGTTGTAGGTGCTGAAAGAAAGATGGCACAGAAAACTGTTCATATACTTTTGAGGGAATATGACAAACCATTCCACATGGTTTGAAATCGGTTTCTATCCTCACAATTCGAAGATTTGAGCATAGAATGCATCGTTGGGTAAAAAAATGTTGTGGATATCAGGTGCGACAATATGCTTATCACCATCGGGTTCCTAAGGTTAGAGCAGCTTATAATGATTTCCTGTCAATCTAGATATTCCACCAATTTATACATAGTAATTTAATGATGATTTTCCATGGAAAAAAAACTTTTCGCCTGCAGCGAACCCATATATTAATTTTTTTTGGGAAAAAAAATTTGGCCACCTTTCAAAAGTGGGTAGTGACTAGGTGACCTGCACCATAGAGGCAGGGTTGAACCCTAAAGTGCTGTTAGTAGCCAAATTTGACAGACAGAACAGTTCTGTCGCAAAGGCATAGGAATAGAATCTTGTTCCTGACAGAGGCAGGGTTAAACTCTAAAGTACCATTAGTAGTAATTCATTTCCTTTCATGTGCTTGGTGAGGAGGTATTAAGGCTCAAAAGTATGTTTATGACTGAAACCAAGAACTGATAGGATTGGATAACCGCCTCCTCAGTTCCGACACGATAGCCCTGGCACACCCCTGCCTGAAGACTCCTTTGCCATCTCCTTCTGGCGAGCCACAATCAACTCGCCAGACTCTTCCATCACCTTAAGTTCCCGCAAATACTTCGAGCTTGGAGTCGATGCTTCCCCCTTCTTCATCGTGCACTTATCAATAGCACAATTACCCACTAACTTGTTTGCATTGAAACTCTGCCAAAAGAAGAGAGAGTCTTCATTCCCAGGCACATCATCCTGATCAATGATCCACAGGTCAATGGAGCCGAAATCTCCCTTATAGAAAACATAGAAAACTGTCCCTGGCCTCAAGGGATCATACTGCAGCTGATATCGATAACCTTGCCCCAACCTTTCGTTGAACAATTTTACCACAGACAGTCCTTGTGATGTTTGCCATTCCCCAATTTCAGAGAACCAGGAATCTGAAATGTCACAATCTCCAACGAATGGCTTCAGCTGCATGACCAAAGGTTGATGAGCAAAATTCAACAGGCAATTTTGAGTGATGGAGAGGAGGAACTTGCAGACTGTGCTGGCCGGAAAATGACAATAAAGTAAAACTAGTTCTGATAGATACTGCCATGGAGCATCGACTGTCAGAAATTGATCAGAAATAAGATTTGAGTCCTCCTTTCCTCCATCAATGTAAAGTGTCCTACGACCGTCGTCACCACGCTTCCCAACTACCGCATCGAGCAGTTCATGGTCGATATGTCTTCCTAGGCGAGATACATTCACATCACTGTCCGAAAGCTCCTGAAAAGAGCAGCAGAGGTTACGTGTCGTAATTTTCCTTAAAAAGCGACAAAAGCCATCGGCAGTAAGCAAGTGATGAAAGGAGCTGAACATCAATGTCTCAATTGACTGCTGGCTTGGCGACCAATAGATGTCTTGATCAGAAAGGCGACATCGAAGTAAAGCAAGTCTTCCGAAGGTCTTGGGTAGATCGTTGCGGAAACGGGCTCCCTGTGAAGGAACCAGCTTGGTTATGGTGACATGGCTAATGTGGTGTTCCTGGACATAAAGTATCTGTTGCAGAGATAATTCAGCTTGTTGTTTATTAAAGGAGAGTGTCAAAGATGCTGGCCGGTATTTAAAAATTGACCTCAACATATCAACCTGGTTAAAGTTGTTCCATGGAAGATTGTAGAGGTGCACATTCGAATTTCGAGTTACTCTAACAGCTTGCAGTAATTCGGGCCAAGACACGAGGGATGGAACTGGAAGACCCAGACTGAACCTTGCCCCAGCTCGCCAAGGAGACTCATGTTCCATAGCCATGTTCCTGAGGTATCTGATGTTGATAGCATGTGAGGAAAACTGGTCCTCAAAATGAGTGACGTATTTTTGTAGAGCAGAGAGTCCAATGTTGCGGAACGTCCAACAAATCTGTATAAAGATGCAAAAATGTTTGATGAACTCGTGATTCAAATCCTTGATGTGAGAGACACGAGGTGAGAAAAGGTAAAATAACTGGTACAGTAGTTCGGGCGGGAGGTAGCTAATTGGACATATTTGGGTAGGTCGAGATGGAAACTCTGGAGGACCAACCAAGGATTGTTGGTCGATGGACAGCTGGTTTATCCCTTGTGGACTGAAGAATAAAATGATGCTATCTCTCTTAGGCACCTCGTTCAACGCGAAGCTGATGACTGTCTCCTCAGTGGGAATCTCGATCATGTAGTCGACGAAAGTGGTGAGAAGAATACCACGATTGAGAGTGCTGGCTTCAGGTCTTCGCTGTACAATCTGCTTGATAAAGTCTGCATCTGTTCGGTTAGATTCCTTCTTAATTTCTGATGATTTCGGGAATTGAACATGGAAGGCGAAGAAACTAGCCCGAAGTGAGTTAGAGATGAAGAGCGTGGAGACGTTCGAGCGGAAGGATGTATGGCAAAAGAGAGAATGGCCACGTCCAGAGGCGGAAGGGATGTGCCAGCAACCTGAGAAGCAGTAAAGTTGACTTGCAGAACGGACTGGAGAAGGTTAGGGAGCTCGAAAACCTCTACTTTGGTACCATTGTTTCTACTGATGGAGATATATCTCAGGTGGCAACCGGGAGCATTGAGGAATTCGATACCAGTGACACTGGATGCGGGAGCTGCCAGAGTGTGCTCCGATTGGAACGCTACTCAACCAGGATCCTCAGAATCACGTATTGAGAGGTAGCCGTTCTCTGTGTAGACAGCGAGGAGAGATCCATCCGGAGAGAACGTCATCAAACGAGCCATCTACATTACGGTCAGATTGGTCTCAATGTGGTAAGGACATTTAGCGTACTGTAGGGAGGACTACTTGTCTTTGCCCTTTAATTGCCTCCTCCCACATCACTGGGCCTCTCCCGTTAAGAATCTTCCCGCTAACGTCCTTCTCGAAGTCCAAAATGGCTAAAGCTCCTTTGGTAGTCCTAACGGCAAGGATGTCTGGTTTGGTGGGATGCCATTGTAGCCCAGCGAGCGTGCCCATATTGCCGCTGTGAATCTCGGTGGATATGCTGTACCTGAGGGAGGATCATATCAGGGCGAAAACGAAGGAGAGTATTGGGATGACAAACTCAGTGGGGCCAGTGCCAAAACGTAAGTTGCTAGGTACTTTCCACAGGATCAACTTCCCGTCCGCCGCGCACGTAGCCAAACTATCTGCTCTCAATCCTCCACTCAACAGACTTCGACCTTCCATCATCGAGACTGCCATGTCAATGATCGGCAACGAATGGGAGTTGAGCGGCATGCTAGCCCTCAACTCAGGATCGATCACTCGAACGGGACCTAGTCACCGTTCCGGATAAGTTTGAGATGGACAACTTGGAAGGTCAGCCTATACCTTCCTTCGTCGCATAGCTAAGAAGACCATCACGGGCGACCACCATCTTCCTCCCAACTTCCATCTTCACTGACGTTGTTAGAAAGGCGATGGGACTCAGAGCCATGTGTTGGGTATGCAGACTCTTGAGCAGAGGCTTCGAACAGTCGATGATGATGGGAACAGAGGATGGAGGAACGCTACAACCAGTCTTCTTCCGCCTTCCAAAGGCTTCGATCCCGAACTGCCTATACTCCTTCGCCATCCACTTCTGGCGAGCTGCGATCAACTCGGGAGAGTCTTCTGTGACCCCCTCCCATTCATTGGAGAAGTTCAGCAAACCCTTCTTGTTCCGCCAACCTGACACGTCGTCCTGACGTTCTCCTTTGTGGTTGTGAATAGATTGGGGTATGTTAGCTCGAATTCCGCTGGGGTAGGTGGCTGCGTTAGGGTTGGGGTTGCGCGGTAAAGAAGGAAGGGTTATTGAGAAGCGGGTGGCTGTGAGGTTGGTGTAGGGAAAGAAGTAGAGGGGTGAGTCATCAGTAAAATGTCTTTTCTCCTCAATTCGCCGCCCCGGAGGGGCGAGGAGGCATCCGAAGGAGCTGAGGGAAACCAACAGATAGGAGGCACGCGCCAGGAATCTAGAGGCCCCTGGAAGCGGGCACTAGGAATCCATTCGCCCCCTGGAGGGACGTGGATTCAGCGGTCCTCCTTCGCCTCCATGCCCCAGCAGCCTCCAGCAGCCTCCATGGTCCTCCTCGAACACATGTTGACTCCTCCAGGCGACATAAAGCCTGGTTGGAGGCTTTGCCAAACTGTATCCTCCTTTTCCGTTGCTTGCTTCGCTTTCGCGCTTTTTGACTGCTAGGAAAGATACAATACTATGTTATATACCTAACAAGTGTGTCAGTGCCCTCATCCCTCGGGCACCCCCTCCCGCCAGGGGCTTCGCCCCTTGGACCCCAGCCTCTGGCATCCACTGCGTGGGGCATCGCCTTCGGCGAGCACAGACTCACCATATGTACTCTACTGCCTTCAAAAACAATGAAAGCTGAGTGGTCTCCGAGGTACGAGGAGAACCACTTCAGCTTTTGACTATACTGTTAGGAACATGCTGAGAGATGATCAGTGATTGAGTACTTGTAACACTTCCACGTAAACTACATTATCTGTTTGCTTGTTTTCTTCTCCTTTCTTTGTTTTGACCAATACTCGTAAATTGTTTGCGTTTGAAAGCCGTGAAAGACCAACATAAAGCTGCCCATGAGAGAAAGGAGAAGACTCTAAGTACAAACCCACATGTCCAACAGATTGTCCTTGCCTTTTATTCAGAGTTAAGGCAAACGGGTTTATTCAGAGTTAAGGCAAACGCTAAGCGCACAGGGAATTGAAAGCGCGGAATTGAAAAGGAAGCTGGTTTGATACTGCACTGTCAATGCCAATTCGAGGAATGAGAACTGATTCGCCACTGTGTGTACCTGTAATGATGGTTGCTTCGATGACTCGTCGGAGAAGCTGAGTGACAATGAGCCGCGTGCCGTTGCACAGGCCAGCAGATGGATTGAGATTTCGCAGAAGAATGATGGGTGCACCGGTCTTGAGGTGTAAACAATGCAAAGGGAATCCAGAGATCTCCAGGGTATTCAGGTACTCGACAGAGAAGTGATTTCTGAGATCTCCCTCGTCATCTATAATTTGATCTGTACTATAATATACCCGATCTCCTATGGATTCGAGCCACTGAATCAAGCGATCATTGATGCCATCCACATGAGTGGGCATGTGGTAGACCTCTCTTCTGAAATTCAATGACCCAGACATATCTGACAACCCTTCCAAAGATCTGTTGTACCACTAAATCCTTGATGTACTCCAGAGCCTTCAGTCGAAAAGCCCTTGAAACCAAATCTGGTCGATCCTCTGGTTTTTGTCCTGGTAGGACAGCTTCTGTGATCTCTGCCCAGTGTGGGTTGCAAGTGAAGGTTGTAAAGATATTTGGGGGTCCTTTGGCACCAACTATAGTCATTGCATCCTGGAACAACTGATTCATTGAACGTGGACTGCCAGTGAAACTATGGTAATATAGTCCGCCTCCCGATATCTTCTAAAGAATAGCCTTCTGCAAGAGCATCCGTAAGACCTTGATACACCTCGGCTCGAAGAATAGACTTGATTGAACAGCAGATAGCGGAGTCGATTCGCCTCAATTTGAGCATAAGCATCGACTACCAATTCTTGCAGTAGCCGACCACCGTAGAGAGGGAGTGAGAATATATCATTTCGTTGATGCAACATGTAAGAATAGAACTCCATTTGGCTGACACGATGTCGAACCCCAGAATTACCAACTTGCATGCCATCATCATTGAAGTGCTCTCGCTCGCGAGGAGGAAGATCTGCAGGCAGGTGGTCTCGATACTGAATCTGCGGATGCCATCCTTGGTCCCTATATGGAAACAGAAGAGGAAAACGAAGTGGAAGATAATTTGAGTTGAGCTCATTCACATGCCGTAAGTTGCTACCGGTCCTGGTTGCCCTGAGCTGGATGACAATATCTCTGGCCACTCCATATTCTTCTCTGTTACCGTCTCCTACCTCACTACAGCAACTTCACTGGCTACAGGAATGTTGTAGCGTCTTGGGTCCCTATCTCGTGGGGCGACTGTGCGAAGATGTAGTGTTGTAGTGGGATCCTGTTCCGTTCTTTCCTTTGCAAATTTGTAGATCCTGGGATATGGGTTGACACGGAAGAGCATAGCCTGAAGGTCTTCAAGCGTCCTACGATTCAGTGATATTGAAGTGTTGCCAACTCTTCGTTCAGTCACTACAGCTGAATCTGTAATGTAGACCTGTGCAAATGTTTCACACCCTTCTTGTTGTGGTAAAAGAGTGCCAATAAGGTGGCACAGCTCTCCCTGAATTTTGAAGGAGTAGGAACCATGTCCAGGAATTGATACCTGGCGGTCAATGCGAGAAGGTTCGTTCAATTAGAAGCAGTCCATACATACCTCGTCGAGTGAAGTGCATCCCGATGAGTCTATGCCATCCCCATACAATCTTCAGTACCTACCCAATCCTGAAGCAAAATGAACAGAGAACAGACCTGCAGTTCCTTTACAACAATCTGTTTTGAAAGCTCATAGTATCGCTTAACATCTGAAGAGACGGCCGTCCGGCCATGGATGTTGACACCATTGTCAAGCATGTGCATGATATCTTGAAGTTTTTGGTCCTGAAGGATTGAGAAGGGTTTTCCGCTCTCAACAATCCATTCAGTCGACAGAATGCAGAAGGCGGCTCGGGTATAAGTGCAGCTCATCACGGCGCCTTTGTCTTTGGCAGAATTGTATCATCGCGTATATCCAGCACCTCTTTCTTCAAACAATAGGACCAGTATGCTGCTCCGACTGGAGAATTCACACCCGTCGATGGATGAGACGACCTAGTGTGCGTACGAGGAAATGTAAGTGATCAATTGATCTGTAGTTGCCAAATCGAAGGCGTGAAAGCTGCAGGGAGCCATGTGCAGGAGGTTTGTGTGCTCTGTGCGATGTAAACTGCATCTTTTGTTTTATATAAGAGGGATTGAGAAGACTGGTATTCATACATGTTATTTGTCCGGACTACCACTTCTTGCGCTATGCTACCACACAACTTGCACATGACCAATTTAACAACGAATGAGATGCCTGCGTTTAGCACTTTCACTTTCAACTACTTCACTTTGCATACCCAAATTATTACGTCCAAGCTCGGCTGAGTCCAAAGCTCTTTTCCTTGATCCCCAATTAAATTTGTCCAGTCGCGGTCTTGATTGAGGGTCAGTTGACATTAACCGAGCCGCAAGATTAAAAAGATAGTGGCCGGGAGGAAGGGATGGGCCAAAGAAACGAGAAATGATAAGACCAACGGCCCAGAGATCAGCGGGGATGGGGCGAAATCCTAGCTGTGGTCCGTCCTTTGTTCCAAGTTCAGGAGCCACCCAAGATTGAGTCCCTCGGTATCCTTTCAAGACGGTGTCGTCGCCGACTTTGCGAGACAATCCGAAATCAATGATCTTAAGGACATTAGAGATGGCGACGAGGTTATTGGGCTTGAGATCCAGGTGAACAAGCCCGCGAGCATGCATGAATCCCACGCCGTCGACAAGTTGTTGTGCCAAAGATATTGCCAGAGACTGATTCAGACATAAAGAAGGGAGAGGTGTCCCACGGGGAAGTACAAGCAGTGAGGAGTCCTGGTATCGCAAGACCTCACGAACGTCCATTGTGTGATTCTTGGCATCGGATATACCGGCGAGGAGCTGATGGATATGAGCTTCCCTGGCGCTCCATGCTCGTTTGATCATCACCTGTGCGCCATCGCGGGCAGTGGCAGCCACAACGGAGGGCGTCAACGTCTGGTTACACGCATCAGCACAGCGATCAAAAAAACGTAAATACGCACATCTCCCAACAGACTCCATGCAGTTTTAGTTCGACGGGACTCCAGCTGATATCCCAATTTACGGAGGTTTGCTTCCGCATGGGGAACCGCAAGTAGTCCGCCATCGCTTCTCTCGTTTCCATCCCCTCCATGAGTAGTTTTGCGTTTCTTATTCGAAGTCGAGGCGCCGATGAATGACGGGAAGTCATCCTTACCCAAGCTATCTTTGATTTTCATTGCCTTAGGTTTGATCTTGCCATCGTTCGAATCGATCACATCTGGGCAGTTGTATAGCTCAAGCAGAAACTGGATGGCTTCTTCTGGCTTGCACAGATCAAACTTGTACTCGGAGTATTTCACGGTTTCCTATGAAATGTCAGAGTCGATATGGTAAATGCCACGAAGATCTACGCACCAAGTCTGTGTCAATACACAATAAGTACTGTATGGCCTCCAACCCGTTGTTGACATAGTAGGCGATAAGAACGTGGAGATTCGCTACATCTCTTCCAATCGCATGGTGCACAACCCTAACGACAGCTCCAGCTTGCAGCAACATTCGATAACGATCTTGTTCCGAGTTGTCGGCAGATTGTACTTCAACGAGAACTTGAGGGATCCCATGTCGTAGAATCTGAAAGTCGCTACGAGGCTTGTATTTGTATTGTTTCCTGGGAATTGCCGGCGAATCAGCGGTGGCAGGGACGTTAGGGGTGTAAGGATAAAGATGAATCGACCAGTTTTTATTACTGAACAATACGGCATATCAGCAGCAACATAAATCAACGACAAGATATGTTTTACGGACGCAATGAAATCAGACACCTCCTGTGATCCATGTCGGCGTTGGGAGAGCTCTCTCGCGACAGGCATCATGTAGGTCCAATTAAAGTAGGTCTCCTTTTTATCCAAAAATCGATTCAGATTTGGAGGTAAAGTAGCAGCCTGATGGTAATGAAGAAGCTCTGCTGCTGATGCTCTTCGGTCTTGATTCGGCGACCTTCTTAGGAAAAAACTGTTTTGCAGCGATGTAGCGACGGCGTTCGTAACCGCGTCAGGGTTCAGAGGGTTATGGAATAGTCGTCCCAACTTGACCTTCACTAAGCGGAAAGCCTCTACGATGTCGTGGTCTTCGGAGTTGTTTACCTCAAGGATCTTGTTTTCTGCGACGATATCAAAGGGTTTAAATGATCCAGCCTCGCGGGTCACGAAGCTCGCCAGGGATTGGTAATGATCCAGTAAGTCGTGACGGCGCCAGTCTAACAAACAAATCAGATGGAATAATTGATGGAATGGCTTCCATACCTAACGTTGGCGGTGGGAGTAGCTCGATCAGAAAATGTAGATGTCCAGACGGGGGGGGGTTAGGCCAGTGCTCCGATAGCAGCAACTTTAGGTCGAATTTTTCCAATCCTTCGCAGGGGAACCTGATGGTCTTCAGATCTTCCTCCTTGTCTGACAGCTTTGGGCCCAGCTTCCACAAACTAAACTCTCCTCTACCCAGAATTTCACTAAACTCCCCTCGAATGGCATTCTTCAGCGATGCCACTGTTTTGTTGGACGGAAATTCAACAGATGAAGTTTCTCCTACAAGAACATTTTCATCACCAGGCTGCAGTATTTGAAAAAGTAACTCGTAGGCTTCTTCGCGAGCTGACATTGTTCCACACGCAAACCGCAGATTGCAGGAGGTTGATGTGGAAAGAAGGCCGGCGGTCGGAAAAGGAATCGATTGGACTTTAAACCCTGTCAAATTCGGTTTGGGATTTTGGACGATTTGGGACGATTCTGGCTTTATTAGGGAACAACTGGGAGGCGCTGCAGGAGCCGCGCGGCTGCGAGTGCCACAGCGTCAAACGATGATGGGCTCGATTATAAAGATGAGATTTGGGATTGGAGTTTTTGATAGTGGTGAGCGTGACTCTAAGGTGTGTCGTCCTTTCTCTTCTCCTACCGACTTGCCACGCTGGACACGCTAGCAGCACGCATTCCCCTTTGCGAAACCGCCATCCTCCTGCACCGTCCCTCCTCCTGCTCCCGATGTCTCTGTCCACGAAACCTGATTTCGAGGAAAGGGCTCAGTGTGATTCGGGCTATGTTCAAAATCAAGGGACTAAGTGTACTTGAGTTGGGCTTACGTAGATCGGAGCAGCGGTCGCTGGCAGTTAGGAAAATCTTGCAGATGAAGTGAGAGTCAAAGTATTACAATCTAGACCATTGGAATGTACAATCAGTCTGTTTCAATTCCTGGACCACTCAACCTTTCCACAATGAACCAATCACCATACCATGGCATCGGAATAATGGCCGCAACTCCTCTACCTGTTTAACACTAATTACCTCAAAGTTTCCTGGAAGTGCAGGCTGGCACGTTATAAGGACTCCCAATGGGTCATGTCGTCGATAACCTCGGTAAGAATGGATTAGCGCAAGTGAGTGGGACAGAGTCCTAACTGTTAGTTGTAGGAAATATATAACTTCGGCGTACTCAATTGAAATGACAGGAGGTCCAGCACGGTCAACCTCAGGGAAAGTAAGCCACTTGTATTTGACATTGCGGCTGATGCGAACGTCCTCAGAGGGCCACTGGACCTCTTTCCACTTTGAGCGGACAATCTCATTATTCGGTAGCTGCAATCTCGCCCATTTGACAAAGCAACCATTCCAAGCATCAGATAGGTGCCAGTGTGAAAGATAAGCCTCGACTGCTGAGCGCTCGTCAGAAGAGGATAGTTGCACATCCGCCTCATGAGCACGTAGGAAGCAGAAAGAATTTCCGAGAGGGGCGGGGCCGTGGGGAGGAGGTCATTGAGTCTGAGGAAGGACAAGGGATGCATCAATAGAGCGGATTGCCTGACACTGAGCTCGGCGCATTGTTTCTTGTGCCAGATTTCGTAAGGTCTTGAATGCTGACGGATTCGTGATCCTAACAGTCCAATCGTGCGCTCCAACGTCCACTGTGTGATGTAGATGAAGGGTCCCACCCGTCATGTTTGTTCACAAAGGTGCAGTAGTTTGTGAACAGAAGGACGGCAAAAATGAAGCCTTTTGATGTCGTTCTTGTCAGAGTTTGGCACCTTTTTAAGCTGCATTCGTGCCACTGTCATTTGTGGCTCTAGTTTTCTTTCTCCTTTGCTGTTTCCCTCATTTTGCCAAGTTCCTTAAGGTATAAAAAGCCCATTGTAACTTCATTGTAATTTATTCCTTTCGACCCTTGGAATCAACAGTTCTGATAGTAAATCTGTTCAAATTCTACGACAAATTCGATTATCAGCTTCTCCACTGAATTGAGCAAAGATTGAGAAATGCTTCGCCGGCGCAAAAACACGCATGCAATAGACGATTTTCAGGTAGTGCTGAAAGTAAGGCGATGGGAGATGACTTTGAAGAAGGCCAGGACCTAAACCATAGGTTTCCCACTCTTTGGCACGATAGCCAGAGATCTTGACATCAATGTTGCAACAAAATTTATCCCAACCACTTGGTAGAAAACACCATGTGTTGGAAACTTCAACTCCGTGTTGCTGCCACCGCAATCCCAAAGCATTTCTTCCCAAGGAAGTCGATCCGTGCCAGGTATTTCTTGGACTTCAGCATTATTCTTCCCATGCTTCCTCTTTCCCAAACCATCACTGCGTGTCTTCTTGGACTTTTTATCAGTTGGACATATGATGCCACGCCACAGCCCGACCATCAATTCCGTAAAGTTGAAATTTGGATGGTGCATTCCATCTATAACGAAGCAAAAAGGTGGACCACCACCAATAGTTTCAATTTGAGAGAACAGACTCTCTCCTACGATACCGTAATCTCGTTGAAGGCGCTTTTGGACTGTGACTTGATGATTTGCCCTTGCTTGCAAAATTGCTGCAACATGGGCACTGTATTGTTCTGGTGTCTCTGTGGGAAGGTCGTGAGGATCAATTTTGGCGCATCGATAGAGGCTCCTGATACTCGGTAGGGCGGGTGAGAGGAAAGTAGTAGTTGGAACACCAGGTTGATGTACGCCAATCAATGTACACCCATTGATATGACAGCCCATCCGACCATTATGTCCAACTTCTGCTGCAACTGCCGCCTGGCAAAGCGTATCGAAAAGACCAAGGGCTATAAAAGGTCGCGATCGAAACCAGCGTTTTCGTTCACCGTCAAACGAGGAAAGCCAGTTGCATGGAGACGTTTGATGCAATCAAATATCGGAAGGAGAAAGAATCCTGATTCCATGGAGGGTTTGGGCCTGGTATGATGGCGAGAGGGATGACAAACTGTTGCTTATAACGAACCTCTGGAGGTAGGTTATAATCAATCAGAATGATGAAAATAGAGTCTGATGGTTTTTTAGTGTTGTAAATTTGGGCAGCATCAAGCGAGAGAGCTAATACACTGTCTATCGGAAGGATCTTGAGGTCATGTACAACTTGAAGGTAATCGTGGCCACAGTAAATATCATTCAGCTCCTCTGCTGCAGTTCCCGGAGGGTAGCGTTCCGTCAGAAGAGCGGTTCGCTCAGTACAATGTTCGAAAGTTTTGCACCATTGGCAGTTGGCCGACATGCTTGGAGGGGGACTTCCAATGGGACAACATAGTACTTTCTCCGGGATACTTGAACAGAACGGCCACTCTGGTTCGTTTGGGTGAAGTATCGAGATTCACCACCCTTGGGACAATCAGTTCCATCCTTCCAGTGTCCTGTATATACCATGTGAGTTTGAGAGCACATGTCAAAAGATTCTGGAATAATTCGACTTCGTTCTCTGACAAGCTTTTGGACAGCATCAAGGGTAAGTGTCTCCATCTGAAATCGCTTGAGATGGAGCTATCGAAGGTACTTGTAGAGTTCACCTGATGCTCGACCATGGCAAGTCATGTAGCGCTCGACAGATATTAACTCCTCTTCTATCAGAGGTGCGTAATGATATTCCTCTTTTAGAGAGATTGTTTGGGTGAAGCCTATTGATTGGTACGAGCTGAACTGCTCTCGGATAAAGTGGTCATGTTCCCAGACATCTCTTGCAAGATGAGAATCCACTATATAGGAATAATTGACAGAGTTCGATCACGTCAGAGTAAACACCCACTTTCACCCAGTTCAGGTCCTTCTCCCAAATCACCATCCTCACGTATGCCCTCAGCCTCTCCATTTCTTGTATCAAGTTCCACTTCACTATCATTAGCATTGATGTCATCTAATTCTCCCTCGCCGTCAGACCCGTCTTCGTTACCTGACGATCGAACTTCATCGAGATCTCGACTCTCCTCTTCTCGATTGCTCTGTGAAACAATCCCCTGGTTGTGTGACGGTTCTTCATGAGGACAGTTCTTGTCCTTACAATCCAGTTGTCTCTCCATTTCAATAGTCATTGATAGGATGCCTTCTTCTGTGTTGCGTTGGTCGTCGTATTCAGCTTGAGGTGTGTGCTTGGCTGCCCTCCCTCTCCCTGCTTCCTTGAGAATCATGAATATGAGATTACTAAAAAATATATTCAAGTCAATAACAGACCTCCAATCCATCCATACTATCTCTCCCCATATCACTCAGTAAGCCAGCATCCCTACACTTTTCCAAAAGCCATTAAGCCCTCTCATGCTTAAAAGCAGTTGAGCGCTTGACCTCAGTCAATATTCCTCCACAAATATCTCACAGTCACAATAATAGGTCCCTTCATTTGCCGTTGTGTCCATTCTATCTAAATCATTTGGGTTACACTGACCAATATCTGTTTTTACAGTTCGCTTCCGAATACGTACCATGTGATGCACTCGAGCGAGACTCCTTAAATCCTTCTTTCAAAATCAGCATTATCTATCCTTCATTCCAACCCATGGATCCCATGGACGACATTCTTTTTCCTGGAGCTCAAAATCATTTGAGCGAAATAAGTGGTTCAAAGAGTGTTCGTAGATTGTCTTGATGAGGTCAGATGATGGAGATGGATTAATCCTATCGGCTTTTATAGTTGGATTGGCAGCTCTGGATAGAACAGCTGGGAACTGCTTCAAGATTGGCTTGAACGGGCCGGAAGGCCATTTGTGACAAATCTGTTCTTCAATAGCGTACTGTTGCCAAACTCATTTAATCTGCTGGACATGCTCCGAATGTAGCTCAGCAAAACAAAGAGAGTGTGTAAGTTGTTCTTTTTTAAGCAAAGACAGTAGTTACGCATGTTGAATCGCTTCTCCCAGTTTGCCAACATCAGTCTTTGGCTGTAAGTCTGTAATAAAGTTGAACAGCTCTCGAGTGATAGCCGATGACTCCCGGAAGTAAGGTATTCCATCTATCCAAGCAACTTAGTCATGTGTTTATTAAATCATTTTAAAAAGTACGCCGATACCTAATTCATATGGCTGAAAGTTCCTCCAAAAGTTAGGAGAGGTTGTGCTCCATTTGCCATGAGTCTGACATTTGAGAGAACAACCAATTGCTTTCAAATTGCATGATAGCCCATAAACTGAGCAATAACCAGTTGGCGTCAGCCCCTGCTTTTCAACTTTCGCCATGCAGCCTTTGACCGGACATTTCTCCATATTATAGCCGGGAAAGTATTCGGGAGTTAGGACAAGGAGAGGTTCAACAAGAAATTTTTCCGGACAGTCAGAAATGTTTCTTCGCCGTAGGTGGTCATAATTGACAGTGGGAGGAATGAAAAGTGGTCCATAGAGGGGAAAGCCAGTGGAAATGGCTCCTTGGTTAATCTACATTTCACTTGTAACCCAGAGACTTTAAAATAAGCACAGAATAGCATACCTCTTTGTCAAGGACTCGGTTAACAATTTTCCTATATTCTAACACTTGGGCAGCAAAGAATAGTTGCCCCTCTTCTCCCATAATATTTTTATTTTTCTTCCATTTCTCCACTGTATCATTGACCGATTGACTTGTCCACATTGTTTCCCAGTCCACAAGCCAGTTTCCCTTCTTATTCCCAGTCTTCTGTCGAGTGTGGGTCTCTAGCACCTGCTTGCACAGTGCCTTCACGACAGGGGGATCGAAGATGTTGGAGGAAAGCACAGACATGACAATTGAATAAGGTCCAATGAGCTGGTACTCTGCTGGGAGAAGGCGTGAAGGGTGGGACAGAGTGAATGCGATGAGGAGGGGCGGGGTACAAGAGAGCAGTGGCCGTGGAAGTTGGTGGACGGAAGGTGAGAAGCAAGTGGAAACAGAAAATACTGGGAGATAATTGTTAGTACAACATTCACGCAAAGAGGAAAGGAATGAGATGTAACAAGAGAGGCACACCTTTTCGCCATGCTGCAGAAGCACACTCACAGATCAGAGAATAGAGGATGTCGGAGGAAGCTAGGTGGATGAGAATATGAGGAAGGAAAGCATGGTGGATGGGTAGATGGAAGAAGGAGGAAAGGACTTGCACCTATACCAGTCCTTTCCTCCACCTTTGCTTAGGGTTTGTGGGTCCGTCCTTCTTCCTTCTTTTCCTCATTCCATTCATGCTTTCTTCTGAGAACTCTTCTCTTCTTTCGAAGGAAGATTCCATCAGCTCAGAATAGGACTGGTCATCTTGAGACAACAGGGTCTCTGAACTGTAAGAAGACTAGGCAGCGACAAAACGTTATCCCAACTGGGAAGAGGCCGTGATGCTGGAAAGACGGCATCCATCTTCATTGAACAGGTTGAAATTGTCAGAGTTTGGCACCGTTTTAAGCTGCATTCGTGCCACTGTCATTTGTGGCTCTAGTTTTCTTTCCCCTTTGCCGTTTCCCTCATTTTGCCGAGTTCCTTAAGGTATAAAAAGTCCATTGTAACTTCATTGTAATTCATTCCTTTCGACCCTTGGAATCAACAGAAATCAGTGACATTTAGAATGCTGCTTCTCTTTCACCAGGTACTCTGTTTTATTATCCATTTCACAAGTTGGACAGTGAAACATATTACCAGCTAAACCTGTCCTCATCCAACCACTTCTTCCTGAGGGATCCAGCCGGTCACTGGGCACACCCTGTGATCAACACTCCGCAAAGGCAGTTTTCCATCATATCCCGTCCTTCTCGCCCGTTAAGCGATCCCAACCTCTCTGAGATGTCAGTCGGTTGACGGACACCCGATATCATCAACACCCCTCAAATTCAGTCGGCAATCACCTTCCATCCTCCTCATCCTTTACGCTCGTTAAGCGGTCCCAACAAGAGGAAAGCAGGTGAGTTAGACGAGGGAAGACAGTTCATGTGATCGTGGTCAGACGGACAAACAAAAAGCCAACCATTGAGGTTCTCCAAAAGGTCTTCCCACATGAAGATGAGATCACAGACAAATTGGAATAGGTTAGAATCAATATGTCCTCGCCAGTTTTTGAGTTCCTCGCCCCGACATTACAGCATAAAGACGGAGACGGATATGACCCTTCAAGAGACCCCGCATTGGAACTGATGGGATTTAAGGAGGATGATAACGAGGAAGATAGTATACTATACGAGACTCATCCATTGTCAGAGAGACACCTACTCTTCATGGTGAATTGTTGAAAGATGAAGGCAAAGAAATCAAGGAGCTTTGTTGAGGTCAATGGCACTTTTATTCTTAAATCCTAAATCCTAATTCTAACCTTTTCTCTGCTCTGTTATCATTCGTCAGCCTCTTCTGTGCAGTGCTGAGCACATTACGTTATAATGTTAATCATTATTTTTAACACAATATAAACTGAAAGTGCTTCCGTCCTATGGCGGTAACCCCTCTCGAAGGCAAGTTTTCACTCCTCAATAAATTTCCTCTTTGCAGCAAACCGGATAGAAAGAGTATCCGGCACCTCAAGTAATGGCAGTGATGAAGCCCAAGTATAATCACAGGTAATTTTCAGCATAAGAACAGCAAGCTGACATGACCTTGGACAGCTTGGACATGATCCTCCTTTTTTGTACCTGAACCAAGGTGAGTCCCCTGTGCTGCATCTGTCGAAGCAAACCAAATAGTGGGTACAGATACATCCTCTCCCCACAGTGCTGTCTGGCACATCCATCGTGCAACCTTTCGGATCCTTCTCAGACTGACATTGGATCGTTTCTTCATACAGATCAATCAAACTCCAGCCACTCTATACTTATACAAGTTTGGGGAGCCCCTCGTTCCTCGGGGGGACCACATCTAGTTTCCACTGTTTTTCAATAAAAAGTGGCTGACTATGCTGTTGGGAACATGCTGAGAGATAATTAGTGATTGAGTGCTCATAACAGCTCCTTGGAAACTACATTATCTGTTAAATTGTATGCAGGCACTCACAGCTTCAAAAGTGAGCAAACAGAGAATCGAACCAACACCAAAAGCAAAGTTATATCCTTAACATAACACCAAGTACACCATCATGCAAACTCTTTACCTTGCGAATTATTTTGAGTAGGTAAGAAAAGTTTTGCCAAAAGTGGCAAAGTCAGTCACTTGACTTAGTGGTGAAGACAATTATTTATTGTCTTTTAAATAGGCTTTATTGTATACTGTTCGAAAGGTGCTGACATGTGTATTCTTGCTGTATGCTCAGAATTTGGAAAGGACTGTTGTGGGCGGTGATATAACGCCTCAAAAGTACATGTGTGAGTCATGGTCAAAACCTGTCGTGCTTTATATATAAGGATAATAGAGGTATAATGAATTGCAAATGCATAGTATTAAATATCAAACGATGATGGTGACCAGGAAATTAACTGAGGCATGTTGAATTTCAACTGAATATGACTGTTGATGACACACGCATCGACAATCTGCGCACATGAAGCTTTGGGAATCACTGATAGGCATCGTCGCATATCACCTGAAAATTATTAGAGCTGAACTCATTAACTTGATTCACTCACCGCCTAGGACCAAAATAACTCCACCAAAAGGTGCATCTATTTTGCGCATGTCTCTAAGCATCCGGTCAACTGCTTCAAAGTACCATCGATGGCTCATTCCTACTTCATTCCAAATTATCAATTCTGCCTCATGGCAAAGTTGTCCATGATCACTCTGAGCAGTAATACTACTGTGGATCTGCTCATCCCTGGTGGTAAGCACCTCACATGACTATTATCCGAGACTCCTACCTGCTCATCCCTGGTGGTAAGCACCTAGGGAGAGCAGGTCATTGACCATTCATACGTACACCCGTGTGCGGTGATCATACCACCGCCGTATCGTCGAGTTCCTCACGTATTCTGTCCCCCACAGGTGCTACCTCAGTCTGGTCTTCCGGAAGGCCCCCCATACCGTGCACGAAATCATGGACACCCCAATTCCTCCCCCAGAATTCTTCTATCCCAGCCTCTAAAGCCGCTCTAGCCTCATTCCTTTGACAAATAAACAGCTTTTACGGACAAAAGGAGGAAGCAGAACGATATGAATAAGAATATGGCTTGGTGCGTCAACGTCTGCTGGGTCCCCATCTGATGGAAGCTCATCATCCTGGTCAGCGAAAGGCTGCAATCACTGAGAATCACCCTGAACCTCTTCCAATGCAGACTTCCAAACAGCAATCCTTAGATCGGAGGGGTGAGGTTGGAAGTAGAGATGAAGATGGAGTGCTTGAGGATGAGGACGACAGTGACAGGAGATATGTCTTCAGGTGTATGTAGGGATTCTGGCGCATTAGGCGTCCCATTTCAGTACCCACAATGGCCCTCGATCTCAGCTGTCGACGTAATGGCGGCTAGATCAGTGTTAGCAAGCACCCGCTTAGGGAGTAGCCACATACACTTGCCCCTCTTCCTTGATTCATCTCCTCTTTTGCTGAATGACTCTCTGGCTCCTGAGCCTCGTTTGCTCGGATTCTGGCATTGTCCTCATCTCTGAGCCTCGTCTCCATTCCATCTTCCTGGCTGCCTATGGACTCCCTGTCATTGTCAACCGTCATCACTTGCCTTTCATCCACCTCCATCACACTATCCATATCCTCTGATAATAATGTCAGTGTCAAGGATGTCATGGAATATATACTTACCTCCCTCGTTCCTCGAGTTGCTCTCAGACTCTTCTGAATCATCTGTAGGGCTCGATTCGCTCTCACTCTCCACATTCATTTTGTCCAAGCACTCGTCCAGCTGCTCTTCTCTTCTCCTGGCATACTCCTCGTCGCTTGGGAGCCCATCTTCAGGGTTAAAGTCATCATCAAGGTCTTCCTGAAAGAGCTGGAATGAGGATTGTGAGCTTGTCGGCTCTTCATGTCTGGCAAATGCATGACAAGCCTTTGGCCCTGATGATGGTGACCTTCCGGCCATGTTAGTATCTGACTCCTTTGCTTCGTCATCAAGGAGTGCTCTATCATGAGCAGAAGACTGCTCATCGTCATCCTCTTCCTCTGATGGTCTGCGCCTCTGAATCCTTCTCTGCCTGGAGGGAGGCAATTCTGGCTGTTCGGTGGGAGGCAATTCTGGCTTTTGGGCTGCAGGCGATCCTGGCCGTTGGATGGGAGGCAAGTCCGTGTCATTAGTATCATTGTTCTGTTTTGAGAACTCAGCGATCATCCGATCTGTCTCTTCATCCGAAGATTCTTCTGAGGAGCTGGAGGTTCTTTGACGTCGAACGATTTTCTTCTTATCCAGACCCTGGTCCTTGCTTATAGATGCTCTCTTCCCTTTTACTGCCGATGGTTCAGACTTCTTAGATGGCTTCAATCTTTTAGGATTAGCGCTAGAGTCCTCTGAAGAAGAAGTTGAGTGCTGCTCCATCTCTTCGTCTTCTTCATTTGAATCCTTTGGCTTTGGCCTCCTCCTGCTATTGTTCTTCCGCTTCCTGCCTTCTGGGGGTTCGGTGTCAGGATTGGCCGGCCACTTCTCATCAGGCTTTCCGTAGAGTGTTTCGTGAGCACAATGGTGTGATGCCAACTTCATTCATTGAGCAAACTCCACCTTCAGTTCCTTCGCTATGGGCAGAGGGATGGGCAGCTTCCTCTTCATCTGTGCTTCTGGTTTGACGGGAGAGCTCGCTGGTCTGGTGGAATCCACTGCTGCTTGGCTGAACTGTTGCTCCACACGGTGTTGGGATCGTTCGGCAAATGTCTGGTATGACGTCATCCTTGCTTCTAGACGTTTTCCGGAGTCCTCAAGCCTCTTCTCTACACGGTATGATCTCAGCTCTTCCCGTTTGCGCCTCATCTCCCTCTTTTCTTCCTTTTTCTCCTTGATGGTTCTGGCTTCCTTGTGACGTTTTTCGTTGACGTAGATTGCGGTCCCGTCGTCTTTAGATCGCTCAGCCTCATGCTTGTCCCGTTGGACCTTCTTCCCCTTGGCTTCCCTCTGGATGTCTGCCTCCTCCGCCTTGATGGTCCGTGTATGCAACACGGATGCTCTCTGAATCTCGATGTCCTTTGCCCTATATTTCTCCATGGACTTGGTCTCGATGGCTTCCCTTTCATCTAGTCTCTCCACACGTTTGGACGTTTGAAATTGGCGATCTCCCAACAATCCCTTCGGGTCATCGTTCTCCCTCTTCTTCACCTCCTCTGGATCAGAGTCCACTTCTTCTGCGTTGAACCATGGAATTTGGACTCCCATCAGCTTCCGAACGAGGTCGAGCGCCTCTGGAAGTTGAGATTCCAGCGACGTCATGTCTTGTGGATTGAGGAGCGTATGGGAGAGGAAGCGCTTGGTGGAGGTGATGATTGACATTGGCACATCGGTGCTCCCTTTGGAGACCAAGCACCAGACGGTGACGTGGTATGGGTTGGGGTACCCGTAGACTCTTCTGATGGTCTGTTCCATCTCGAAGGCTGACCATTGGACGTGCTGGATCGACAGTGTTAGCTTTGTTACGACTTAAGCAGCCAACAACTCACCAGCAGGATCAAGTGGGAACATCTGTGCAAGGTTACGCCCACATTGTTTACAGGTGAGGAGACCACAACCTCTGAAGGAGTGACGCCATCGTCTGCTACGTGAGGCGCCTCCATGTTTACCGCCCTCATCGCTTTGTGGCGATCTTCTGAATTTCTTCATACTGGTGCCATCCACCCACAGTGCTGGGATGTCGGAATGCATTTCACTTGCCTTTTGGATTATCGGCTTCCTGCTCGGCCAGGAGACATATACGGTGTGACCAGTTCTCTGAGCAGGCGACACAAGGACATGAGCTTTGTCGATGGATAAGGATCCTCGGCCGGACTCTCTGGTATCCAGCCTTTTGGTACCTCACGGGGGTTCCATGTCGATTTGTCCACCCTGCTAGCTTGCCCCCATGGCACCCGTGGAATCGTCCTCTGGTACGATGGAGGCCTCTGAGGCGGGTGGCTGCTGGCTGTCGACCTGCATGTCGTCCTCTTGAGTGCAGGACGAACTGGGCTCAGGCTGTACGACTGCATCCACCTCCATCTGGTCTTCTGAATGATCTGTTTGGTTTTCTTCTCTCTGTTTGGATGCTGAGGAATCTTCAGAAGGAGGTAACAGCAGAGTCATCGGGCGGTCAGTTGGGAAGCAGACGTGATTGAGCATTGTCCTATGTTGGGTCCAGAATCCGTCTCCCTTTCCACCTGAGGGCGCGCTCTTTGCAGCATCGATGATGTCCTTGTGCATCCTGGCTTCTGCTTTCGATAGTTTGGTCGTCTTTATCTCGATCTTGATGGGGTTTTGGACAGAGATGGGTTTGCCATTCTTGTCCACCGATGCTTGAGTCCTCCAGATTATAAGGGGGTGGAAGATTTTTGAGGCTTGCACGGTTGCTACTTCCGATGCCTTCTTTTCCTCCTCCATCTGTGTGACGTTCTTTCCTCCCAGAGCCTCGAGGAATCCTGCAGCCTTCTTCACAGACTCAGCCATCACTTTGATGTCTGTCGGCATCGGAGGTGGTAGTTGGTGTAAGTTGTTACACCTTGGAAATGTAAGACTTAGCAACATCCATGGTGTCAATGGGGAATAGAAATACTGTAGAAAAACTGACCGGACCCAAAGAAATTGACCCCATTCCTCCCGTGTAGATCGCTGGAGCACGAGGGGCAAAAATCGAGAACACCTTCCCGAACTAGCACTAGCAATAGTTGAAGTTGTGCGTTGAGTTAGGGGGGGCAACTGGCTGAGAAGGTGAGGGGTGGGTTGAGGCAACTTCCGATCGGCGTCCCCATTTAGCGCTTCGTAGACGTAGACAGGATCACTCTTTTGGGGAGTGTTTCGCACACTAGGAGGTTAGCGACTTGGGGTTGTTGGTTACGTCTTGCATCGTGTCACGCTGTTGTTTCGTCTTTTAAAGCAGGTAAAACTTACAAAATGTGGGTTAACCAGCTTCCACAATTCCACGATACTTTTTGCCTTTAGAAGTTCATGGATCTATTCTACTTTATGCCTTTATAATATTTGGGAGTTCCTTGACACTTTCAGTGCCTCCTCGAGTCTCCTGTGGCTCCGTAATACTTTCCTTGGACCTTGAAGTAGTACGGAAGCACTGACGTTATGTACAATGTCAGTGCTAGCCAGGCAGACAACCTAGAATCAAGAAGGAGAGAAAAATGGGTCCTGAACTTCTCTGGCTCATATTTAAAGACTGGAAGTTCTTCGGATGCAAGTGCTATATAAAAGATGATGTCTTTTCACAATTCCCTTTACCATCGGTCATTTCAGTGCTCTTTCCAGTTATTACAGAAATATTGCAATGCCTGTAGTTCACCATGTTGACCACAACTATATCAATATGAGAAAGACAAAACAGTATGTCGCTCTTTTAATGCAATGTTCTGCTTACGTAGGCATGTGGAGTAGGAATTCAATCTTTGCCATGTTCTACAAGATCAAGAACTCTGACCAGGAAACAGTCGATAAATGTCACGGCAGAACTTTGTTCGCAGATACAGCCCACTGTGTACTCTGTGGCTACAAGCTTATCTTTCACCTTGATAATGGCAACAAAAATAAAGGCATTCTGACTCTTCACATTCTTCGAGACCATGGAGAAGAATGGAGAATGTTCAAAAAGGGATTGCCCATAAATGTACGTTCCAGTCTCCAAGCACATCATCAGTTGCAAAGTTGGGACGCCAGATCGCCTCCCTTTCCTTCCAGATCTCCTCCTTTCCAACACCAGCACCAGTTCACGGCCATGCCAACCAGGTTAAAGAAGGTGATTGTGACTGCAATGGAGGGGGCGAAGGAGGAAAGCATTGGAAAGAAGGTAATTTTCGATTTGACTGAATAGTTGAATGAAATACCACTCCTCTTCTTCTCTCAAAGCGAGCCATTGTGACAATGGCAAAGCGGCCGGCAGAAGGCACTGGGGGATGATGAAAAGATAGCAAAACAATCAAATTAATGGAAGTTGGTGGCAAACTGATACATCTCGAAGAGCTTGACTGCTGCTGTTCTGTGCAGAAAGTGCGCGTCCACACACAAACGGGAGCCGCATTATTTACGACATTCGCAAATAGGTATTAAACCAGTTTTATCAGTTTTACTAAGTTTTGACATCTTCCAAACCGCAACTCCATGGGACTGAAACTCCAGATCCCAGTCCAACTGTTTTGTCAAACTGGAACTGTGATTTACAGTACAGTCCAATATGATACACAGTTCCATATCAAACTTCAGTGAAGTCTACTTGTGATCACAACAACAACAGCACAAGGCAGTGCTCATCTAGTCATCATCGATACCATCTACCATCTACCATCCGACACTTTGTCAAGATGATGGAAACCTCTAACAACGATCGAGATCAAGAAACTCCCCAAACACGTCCCAAGAGAGAGGCAGATGATCCGGGCATTACGCCAAACAAGGGAGTCCTCGACTTTAAGCAAACCAAACGTTGACCCCTTCTCCTCTAAATCACAGGAGGTTCCCACTCCGTCAGGTTGTCCATCCTCTGTCTCCTCCCACGCTCAAACTGTCAAAACCTTCAAAGTCCCAGAGGATGTCAAGAATACGAATGAACAAGAGGTCCGAATCCTCGTCATTGACAACGGGGCATCTGTTCCTTTTCCACCCTTTACATGCTTGAAGATGTCGTGCTCCAGGTTGGAGAACTCCTCTGCGTTCCGGAAGGAGAAGAAGTACGGCCATGTTTTCGATCTCATCTGCAGCACGTCCACTGGCAGATGGATCACCCTCATGCTCAGACGGTTGGGAATGACTGTTCGACAATCCATCAGGGCGTACGAACAAATCGTCCAGAATGTCTTTTCCAAAGATGCTTCACTTTCGACAGAAGGCTACACATACTCTGCAGACTGGCTTGAAGATGTCTTCCACTAGATCATTGCAAGACAAGGTCCGTCATCCGCATCGGCCTCTCAACTTCCTATGAAGGACGACGCAATCAAAGATAGATGCAGAACTTTCGTCGTGGCAAGGTACGAATCAAACACAGTTGGTTCAACAGAGATGCGCACCTACGACGTCAATGCAGTTCATTCTGCTGATCGATGTACAGTGTTGGAAGCAGCAAGAGCAACTTCCTCTGCTCCTCAATTCTTTCCTCCTAGCGTCATCGACAAAGTGAAATATGTTGCCATCGGGAACAATAACCCAGCGGCAATAGCAATGGACGAGTCCAAACGCATTTGGGGAGAAGGAAGCCAAATCGCCTGTGTTGTCTCTCTGGGGTCAGGGATCGCGCCTGTCGTCAAGTGGAGTGGTGCTAAACGCGAGATTGAAAGTAAAGGCGATTGTCGAGGATTGTTCCCAGGTAGCTGATCAGTTGAAGATGAGGATGTAGGCTCGCAGTCTGGGACATCGCTATCAACGCTTTTCAGTCCAAGCGATGGGAGATATCAAGTGGGAAGAGTGGGAACGAACGCAGGACATCGTAGGCCGTACGAAACCCTATATGGACGTAATGCGCCATGAAGCACACAATGCTGCTGAATATCTTGTGCAGTGTATGTTCTCTTACCGCTTCTGTAGCCATTGCGTTGATGTTCTTGTAGGTTGTGCTTATCGGATTGCAATTCGTCGACGGCTGCCATTACCACCTCCAGGCTCTTGCTTTGGCCGCGAAGATGAGATCCAACTTGCCAGAAACGCTATACTTAACGGGCGCCATGTAGCGATTGTGGGTGGAGCTGGAAACGGTAAATCCACTGTTGCACTCAACACCGTGCACTCCGACGAGATCGAGCAGTACTTCACTGATTTGACGGGCGGCAGTAGAGAAGGCCTCCGCTTCTGGGTTCGCTGTGACAGCTTTGATACCTTCGCTCAGCTTTCTGACCATATCTGTGACGATGTCTTTGTGCTGCCCCGATCGGGCGAACCATCACTAGACGTCGCTGTTCACTACTTCAGAAGTAGAAAATGTCTTCTCATTTTGGATAACTTTGAAACTCTGCTGCATGCTGACAATAACGGAAAAGAACACTTTTTTCGAACACTTCTTTCAAACAACTCGGTCAGCTCGGTGCTTGTCATCATCCATCGCGGGAATCAAGTTGAACCCTTGGACGTGAAAGCAGACGAGCGAGTAATATTTTTCAGGGTCTTGTTTAGTGGTCTGCCGCAAGAAGGTGCACTGGAACTCTTCAAGAACCTATATCCGAGAGAAGAGAATTTTTCCCTTTCGCTGATCAAACAACTAGTTGAAGAACTAGTCTTCCATGCTCTATCAATCAAGCTGTTCGCTCTACATGCCAATGAGGATTTAACCATGACTCTCAAACAATTGCTCCACAAGTGGAAGGATAGAAAGACAGATGTTTTCTGGGATGAAGAGGGCAAAAGCACAATGATGCTCAGACGGTCGATATCGTTCTCCCTCAATTCTCCAGAGCTTGAAAGGCAGGGGGAGCGCAGGTTCTTTGGGCTTGCTCTCCTATCGTGGGTGCCTGACGGCGTGTCCCATAGCGATTTATTGCCGCTCATATCCACGACTTACGTGCATCAGGGTGTCTTCAAGGTCATCACAGTGATTTCAAAGATAGGGCTTGCCGATTACCTCCAAGACCAAGGTACTCTCTGTATGCTTGCTCCTATTCGTCAATACATCAACCGCCTTGTACGTGATTCCAGCCCTCCCTTTTCGATGACTCTCGCTGTCTCACTTCAGCCTCTTACCAACCATCTCATGCAAAAACCCGAGAAGATCGCTGAAGAGTTCAACATCAATGGCGATGATAGAGCACTTAGGAATTCCCCACGACTATTCTTCGGTGGACAGTATCAAAATCTCGAACATGTTCTGCTAGAAAGCATGGTATACCACCAAACCGTTTGTCAATTGTCCGCCATGTGGAGAAAATGTCAAAAACCCCGTACATCCATCTCTGGCTCTCAATCTTTCTCTTACAAGGGCACTTTGTATTGTGGACGAAGTGATAGGACAAGATCAGAGGCTCTCCGATCTGTTAAGGCTGAAGTGTTCACTGACTGCGTCTCTCGCCTGCCGATTTCACAAGGATGGTGCCACTGAGGATGCACTGAGGACATTTCACAAGACGAAGGTGCTCTATGGGAATTGAGAATTCAGTTAGGTAGATTAGGGCAAGCCGAAGCCGAAGCTACATTAGGGCAAGCTGACTGTGCCTACAATGTCGGGGAAATCAATCGTCTACTTGGCAGGAATGACGATGCACGGTGGGAGTTTGAGGAGGCAAAAAGACTCTTTCTGGAAGCAGGAGAACCTGAAACACGATTTGAATATTGGATCTGGCATTGAAGTGGCTTGTTTTGAGTCATAGTTCAATGCAAGCTGGGCAGTAGTAAGTGGAAAGAGGAAATACATACGCTGGTCGAGAGATCATAGGTGAACACCTGTTTGCCATGTACTCCAGAGGTTGAGTTGGAATCCAAATAATCGCCTTCAGGGACTGCAATCTATTCTTCTAAGAGTGTTGGGTTCTTGGCATGAGTCATAAGACACACTTTTGAGCCCTCACATCTCCCACACCATGCACAATAGAATGAAATGAATTATACCATCATACCCATATGCTTGCCCCTTTCTGAACCTGCAAGGAAATTTTATTCTGAAAGGGTTGAAAAATACGTTTTATACTGGACTCGTACCCTTGAAAGCAGAGAACACCTCTGTCCCCACAATTCCGTCACAGCAGCCCCACAATGAACCAAATTTCCACCGCAGCAGCCATTCCCAGAGTTGCCCCGCATGTAATTTTTTTAGTGCAGTTTAATCCTGCTAACAGTACTTTAGGGTTCAACCCTGGCTCTGTCAGGGACAGGATCCTGGCTGAATCCTTGCTTCCTTGCCGCCCAACCCTGCATCTGTGAGGATCCTGGCTGAATCCTTGCCTCCTGGCGCCCAGGGCACAACCCTGCCTCTAATAAGGACAGCATCATCATGAAACTGTCGGCACTTAGTTAATCAGGGTAGAACCCTGCCACAGATAAGAATAACAATCCAGTCAAAATGTCATGGATGCATTTACACTAACAGGCACAGGCAATGTCCTCTCTAAGATGCATCTTAAATCACTTATCGATTGAAATCCTTGCTTCCTTAGACTGTTCTAGTTCATATTTAGCATATCTCTCCAGGTAAAGAAAGTACATTCAAAGTTACAAAATTAATTTATAACGGTTGAGACATGTGTGATCTATATGTTGTTAACTCTATGTGCAATTTTGGTGAATCTGGGCCAAGTCAATTGGTTATCGACAACGGTTGAAGAGGGGTTTTGAGGATTGCAATTTTATTGAAACTGGCTCATGTCGATAGGTTATCGATATCAGGGAGAGAGGGGTCTGAGGAGTGCAATTATGTTGAAAGTGGCCCATGTCGATAGGTTATCAACACTAGGTATAGAGGGGTCTGGGTGGTGCAAATCCGTTGACACCTGCCCATGTTGAAGGTTATCGACAGTAGCTGGAGACGGGTTTGAGAACCAAAATTGTGTTAAAGCTGAGCCATGCAGCCGCTTAAGAGTGGTTATGGGCATGGATTGATTGATACCCTGCTGAAGGTGGTACATGCATTGGATGTACCGCGATCAATCAAGGGCCGAATTGTGTAGAATCAATTTGGTGGCACATCGAAATAAATAATTAGGTGCCATACGACAATGCCTCTCAGTCATCTCCAAAGCTTCACGTGTACAGATCATCAAAACATGTGTCATCAACAGTCCTTTTGGCCGGCAGTTTGTCCTTCCTCTTATAGTGAATAAGTGCCTGCTCTGCCATCAGGCCGAAATGACTAGCTGAGACCTTGTTATTGCCTCTGCCTTTGCTGAATGGTTGTTGTCAGTAGGTATTGGCACAACTGATAACCCGGAAGATGGCAGTGTTGCCCAGTGCTCTCTCGAGAACACCAATTTGTTTTGAACTTATCGATAAGCTTTGATGAGGGCCAAGGGACATGCAAATCTGCCGCATTCGATCACTTACAAAGGTAAAAACAAAAGACATACTTTCTTACTCACCTGGAAACACCACAACCATTAACCTAATTAATGGAAAGAGATAATTATTTGTGTAGTCTTATTGGGAAGCAGACCTAGGTATCTGGGACCATCAACGCTTGAGGCTTCTCAGCAGCAGTCAATGTCTTCCCATTCTATTTGAGGCATCAAACAAGCGAGAGGGAATGGAAATCTGAAATTCTCACTTGTATACTTTAAAAGAGAAATCTGAAATTCCCACTTGTATATTTTAACAGAGGTCCCTCTCTTTGATCGTCACTGAGCTCAGTATAGATGACAACATGAATTTCCTTGCCCCCCATCAGCCACTTGACATTCTCCAGTAGTTGCCATTTATGTTTGTATGTTTATTCACATCTATCTCATAGTACCATTTATAGCGATCCTTCTTTTTTGATCAGTTCCTTCTCGTAAGCGTCAAAGAAAGCAGTACTGAATTTCTAACGGAATCTTGCCCTTCATGAAGCTAAACATTTTAATTACTGTTGGCCTTCAATGTAGGAGCTGACATACTGTTTGAAGCTGGTAAGCCTTTGCTTCCCATTGTGAGCTGGATCCCAGCGAAATGTAAGATGGTGGAAAACCGCTGGGGATCCAGGTGTCCAAGAGACAAACAAAGCACACTAGTCACATGCTAGTCACGTGACTGTGGCTAACATGGGAGAAAGAAAGAAAGACGGACAGGGCAAGAAGGGAATGCGCGACGAGGGTTGAGGGACAATGAGTGTCCAGCTCTCACACCACATCCTATCTAGTAATCAGCTCAGTGATGAAAGATAGGGTTACGGCACATATTCCTGGCTGTCTTTCACATAGGATGCCAACAGAATGAGTGGAATGCGTGCATTGATAGCAATACTGTTAACTACACAGAACCTGGTTCAGCAACATTCTACAGCCACCATAAGAACATTTCTCGCTCAACCCCATTTTTGTCCAATACCCCAAACAACATCTCGTTGATAGTCAGCTTCCAATTCAATAATTCCATCCATCCTCAACCTTTGATGCCAAAGCTGCCTCTCTCTCTTATCCTACTCCTTACATTCCAGAGAACAAAGGAATCACATGCGAGAAAGCTCCTCAATGACCCCTCAATGGTCATCAAGCGAAAATCTCTATCATCATTCTCCTCCCACGTTTCCGTTTGCTCGCACTGGCACTACATGACTACATGATGGTACCTTGTCCTGTAGCTCGTCACTATTCACCAAGGCTCAGAAAGCTCAGCTTCTGTACCATCTGACAGTTGTCCTAACCCATGCTCATTTCTACAAGGTGCACTCATTGTCAGGGTTATGTAGTGGACTGACTGAGCGATGTTCTCTGTGTCTACTGGGTTGGTGGGATGGAGGAAGCAAATGAGAGGATTCCACTGAAGACAAATCTACTGAATTCACCTGTAGGCTATGTGGATATGTCTGGCCTGTTGCTCTGGGAGGTTCTCAGCTCTGAAACTAATATGCTCTGTAGAAAGAAACACAGTGTGTCCACAAAGAGGTACTCTAGTTGCAATAGCCATCTGAATGACTGCCAAAACCGACACCTTGTGGTTCAAATTGTTGGTCATGATTCACCTCCTCTCCCTGCTTCGAAGGTCCCAAAATCAGTGTCCGGAGATCCGTCTACCTTCGAAACCTTCAAACCAGTTCCAAAGAAAGAAGTTGACCACTTCTTCCGGAAAATGGTCGAGTGGATTATTTGGAGAGATCATGCATGGACTGTTGTTGAAGAAAATGAGCTTGAGCAAGCTGTCAAGCTCCTGAAGCCATCGATGAAGCTATATGGTTCCAGGACGGCAAGAAAGTGGGCTAGGAGATTATGTGATGCATTGAAGGAGCGGGTGCAGAAAGTGTTGGACGAATTGACTATATGTTCTATTTTACAATGTCATTCATTGGCTCACTTGACTTGAAGGAGGACGATAAAGTTCACCTTGAGACTGACATCTGGACCAGCGTGGAACAGATGTACATGATCATGGGGACAATTGGGCACTTCATCGATCAAGACTGGAATCGAAAGCAAAAGGTCCTTCGAGCAACAGTGCTTCAAGAGTTGCATAATGCACCAATATTGGCAAAGCAATTGACGAAAGTTATTACTAATCATAATCTTGTGAAGAAGTTTGGTTTGTTTTTATACCTTCATTTCACTTTGTCCTGATAGTAGGGGCACAGGAAATATCATTGAAGATTCCTGCTCTGTCAATCTCGCCTCGCTTCTTGGATAAGCTTGCTAATACCTGGAATACAAGCATAACATTTCTCACCTACATGATCACAGCATGGTAAGGACCATCACCCAAGGATTCATTCATCATAAGAAGCAAACCGCTGGACTCAGCAAAAATTAAGATCTGCTTTCAACCGTGATAATAAGTAAAAAAGATAGACCCTTCGAGCCTTGGTCCTCTCTCGAAGATGCTCTTTGCACAGTATGGACCATCTCCAATGAGTGATGATCGTCTCAGGACACTCTAGACAAATGAGTGTGAATTCGCATAGAGAGTACAAACAACGGTTATGCAATGACTTGCACGCGCTTATCATCTAGATAATCATCAGGTTGCCCTTTCTTGTGCAGATCGACCGAGTACGACGTAGCCCCTGCCTGTATGTGAAATGTTTCAGTACCCTTCTGCTCGTAGTGAGCGTGAATAAGAAAAGCATACCAGAAGAGTGGACACATGGACATTCTTATGGATAACCACTTTGCTGTCATCCTTGTTCGTCGTCGAAGGGGAAGACCGGTGAAATGGGCCGTCCACCAAGATCAGCTTCCGGTACAAGAGATTAAAGAGGAGGCATCTAAAGCAGTGGGTTAGACAACCGTTAGAGGGAGGGGGCCGTCTTACAAAGCCGTCCCAGAGATTGTCCTACAGCAGTGGACGCATTGGTGTTGTTATTGCGTACAAAGAGAACTGTGATCAAGTATAAGTCATTTTTGTGCAAAATGAGGGCTCACTTACTGAAAGCTGCCAATGCTGTAGTGGCAGAACAAAATTAGGGCTTGCTTGCAAAAGAGCATACAAAACGAACAGGCAAGAGATGTAACAAAACCTGGTAGACGTTAGCCTTAGTTAGATGCACTGTGAGTAGACATACCTGTTTCAATAGCGTGCCGAATTAACTGCACCATTAGCGATTGTCAATCCTCAGAAATGACCCGTCTTTTACTTTGGATGAGGTACCAGATCAATGCGCCGCAAATGGAAATTGTTGGTTCCAAGGGTCTAAAGGAATGCATTACAATGAAGTTATAATGGGCTTTTTATACCTTGAGGAACTCGGCAATATGTGAGAAACGGCAAAGGGGAAAGAAAACTAGAGCCACAAATGACAGTGGCATGAATGCAGCTTAAAACGGTGCCAAACTCTGACAGAAATGTCTAGTTCCAAAGTGAGCTTAGAATGTATTGTTGCCCTCAGTGAGCGGATTGCTGACCTGTGGCTGCCTTCATGCAAAGCCAAACTCTGGCAGAAGAGGATAAGCCATTTCCCTCAAATGCTCTGGCAAAGGACGACGGACATGACCTGAGGAATAATTTTATTCCTGTCCAAGTAAGACGTATATCGGACAACGACAACGCAGATGGCTAGAGTAGGTATCAGACATATTGCTCTCTTAAAAAATCGCCACAGACCGATATTTCCTCCGAACTGTGAACAATGTCAGTATCCCATAAATTGCTCGAGGACATACATACGGAGACTAGGGTTAGTAGAGCGAAAACGATGGATACAAAGTTGTTCGAGCTTAATTGCCAGTATCTATGGCACAGGTAAGTCTGGACGATCAGGGAAGTGACAGCGGTGGAAATGAGGTAGGCTGGCGCCAGCCAAATCAAATGCATAATGCGCAAGAGTGGAGAACGAACTTGAGATGGGCCAATGCTGGATACACGATCAGCAACAGTGTGACCCATTCAAGAGGAATAAACACACTTGCGTCGCGAGGTATGCGTCCTCTGAAGATATGTCAATTCCAGCAGTGTAAGAGAAACCAAAACTTACGACCCCAATGTGATATGGTGTACTGTATGTTGGTCAGTTGCGCTCGGCTTCAATTTGGAAATGCAGACATCATAAACACCTGTTTGTTACTCAGTTTAACGACAAGCTAGGTCAGGGAAAGCATACCAATCTCACTCTCCAACTAATGGTCTAGAAAAAGGGGTAGGTCGATTTCGTTGCTTATAAGGGCTGAAGAGATGGAGCTGCAACCTCAGCAGAATGCTTCACCTCCTTCGCCCATTCGGCTCCATCAATGTGACAATGTTTGATGATGATCCTGCACATACTTAGTTGCGAGGGAAGACTGTAAAACAATATTCCCTCACGAAAGCTGAGCCGAGCGGACGCACGAGAGCCCTAAATGAGTTGGCATGAATACGGATGGGGATAACGTGCAAGCTTTTAGCGTAATGAAAAGTATATCTAGCACCTGTGAGGATTTTGGCGCGTTGAGCGTCATTCATTGCCACCAGTTCTGTGGCTGTTTTTCTTGAACTTTCTGGACTTCCATGCTTACCAATGTTTGCCGCTTACTGTAAAGGTATAAAAGCACTAGATTCTTTATCATAATACCATGAACTTGTAAATTTCATCAGCACCCTGCTGGTAGCATGCTTCGGGGTGTTATCGTATGGGAAGGTTTTGTCAATGTCTTGTCAGACAATTCAAATGTCAGTGCATTCTCAGTCCAGATTCACGTCAGCCATTATCACAGGCTGGACCGTTTTTCGAATCTGATTTTAGTGTGATTCAGAGACACATGCTGTATAGAGTATATGATGATTGCCATTGAAACGTTTCCTCATTCCTCCGTTCCTCTGTCCGCGATGGTAGACATGTTTGAGTTCATTATTCTTCGTGGAAAAGTGAATAATGCTTTTGAGAAACTTGCCAGATGAAGAACTGCTTCGATCCGTAAAAGAACAACATTGATGATACGAAGCAGGTGAAGTTGAGGACAGAAACACACATTCTACCGACTGATGTGTAAACCAAGAAATAATAAGACATCTAACTCATCCGGGCAAAGTTGAGGGTGTATTGAACTGCAAGACGATGTCTAATGGCACATGCTTAAAGCTCGCTGAACAATTAAAACTGGAGCAGGTCTGTCCGCATGGTCAAGCCGTTTGACAGAATGTCGTCCTTGAGCGAGCTCAGACTGCAATGCAGTAAGCTCAACCAAACCTGTTCTCAACAAATTCAGCTTAGTCTTAAGAGGAATTTAAACTTACGGCATAGAGTACGAATGAAGGCATCTCTTTTTCTGGCTGGCGTACCAGAATGTATCTCAAGCTGGTGATGAGACAGAAAATGACCATGAGCCATACGAACGCAGGATGTGCATCCGATATCTGCATCACGCCTAGAGTTGAGGCGAACAAAACCAGTGGTATGCTTGCTCGAGAAATTGTTGGATACAGTATAGGAAGCGTTTTCCTGCCAGCTTCAGCATCTCCGATAACATCAGGGGTATCTTGGGCGTGAATGGTGGTGATGTTTACAATCGCTGTATTTCTTTAGTCAGGAAATCGCTGTCAATGATCTAAGAACGGACCTGAGACTGCTACTGCAATCAACTGATGCAGGTTAACAGTAGAGCCACCTCCTATCCATGTGTCGCAATCAACATTCTGAACAAAGAATTGGCAACTTACGAGCAACTGCTATTGTGCCTAGCTCTCCTAATACATGCACAATGTTAGCCAAATCTCCTTGTTGCGTAAAGAGTCTCACCCATTGGGTAGCAGCTTGCAGCCAGCAACGATTTACCCCACCATTGGCGGGCAAGACCTAGGTCATTGTGCAGTGTGTCTATCAGAGTCAACGTCACGGATGCAAGAACAGCGAGTCGACCTCTTGGGACCACCGGATCAACTCCTTTGTGCTCTGAGGACGTTAGGGAACTACGTACCCGAGGTTATAGCTGAGGACGGCATTAACGAACGGTATGATGTACCGGAGCCTACGAGCAGTTTCTACGGACATGAGACCGGAGGGGATAGGACGATATGGTTTATTGTGAGCATCTTCCACTGGCGAATCACCTGCTCCCAAAATCAGTGCGCCTGCTCTGGCGCAGAAGGCAATGAGCGAACCTGAGCTTTGGTTTGAAAGGCAAAACTCAATCAACACCATGTAGAGCCAGAGAGTGGTGGCTATAAAGCGAGGTGTCGAATGCCAGGCGACGACAGATTGGGAGAAGATGAGCTACGAAAACTGAGAGTCCCACTTGTCACCATTGCCAGGAGGAGCGTACAATTGGAAGCTGTGTATGAGGTTAGCAATCTTGTGCCAAAACAGGGAGGTAAAACGTACCATGACAGTTTTGACGTCTGTGCGCGCACCATCTTGGATTAGGCACCGCTTTGTGGCAAATTACGGAAATTTGCCTACCAGAACGTGTCAGATAATAAACCGTCTTCGCAAACCTCATTGCAGGGACAATAACACCCGACATTGTTGTGACAGAGCAGATTGCAAGAAGAAACTGGGGCCGAGTCCAAGGGGCAAGAGTGGAAGCGAAGTTCATTGGGTCATCGTTTTATATGAAAGTCTGAGCGAGAAGATCAAACGCAGCGCCGCTTCGTAAGAGATCTAGCCCGTTCAACGTTCAACGTTGAGTTTATGATAAACATGGCACTTTGGCTTCTGATACGTTTTGCCATTTGTTCGGGCTCTCATCGAAACTCAGCCCAAATTTCAACGAACGGTCCGATCTGCAGGGGAGAAGAACGGCAATCTCAACTGCACTGACAGCACAGGAGCGAAGGCCCAGACACGTCCATCTTTTCCCAGGTGTTGTCCTCTCCTCAATAAGGACGGACCCGACCAGATGATGGTACAAAACTGTGAGAACAACCCAACCTCTCCGGAATCTCCGACAGTTCTTCGCAATTTTGATTCCGCACTAGATTCATTATTGTTCCAAGGTCTCTAATAACGGTTATCACCAAAAGAGCAAAGCAACAGTGATGATTCCTGTGTAGTGAACTGTGAGGGATTGTTCCAGAGCGAATTTGTCGCTAACTGAAGACGAGAATGAAATTTCAACTGAAACGAGTTGAAATCGACGTTGGTCTTGCACACTTCTGATGGAGCAGAAGCAAAGGTCTGGTCCAATTACGGCTACAGAGCACTCCGATATCATTCTATGTCTCCATCTCTCCTCTTTGAGTTGACCGCCATTGAGGCTCATTTGAGCAATGTGGGTCCCTCAATCGCCACTCCTCATGGAAAAGTGTAAAAACTGAAGGGTTTCGCTCAGGCAGGAACGACTTCCAGATCAGTTATATGCGAATGAGTCTCAAAAGGAGGTCGTCAGCCTACCAGCTCACTTCGCCTTCGTCTGAACCCTCCTGGGACAAACTGACTGCTATGTCCTCCGCTCCTTCGAGTCTTACCTTGGAAGAGTAGCTTGATCTCGCTATCCAACGCGAGGCTGTGGAAAAAATTCTTTCTGGCAGTCGTACCTATCTCACCGGTTCGCTTTCTCCTCACTTCTGTATGTAAGCCTGGAGTACAGCTTGCTTTGCGCTCTACTGTTGGGACTTCATCCTTACCTTTCCAGCCGAATACAAGGCGATGTGGAAGGGGGAACGGTGGACGCCAGTCCGCGTCTCATTCTTCTTCAATCGGTGCCACTCTCTTCCCTAATTTCCGTTCGCCGCCGCAAGACTTATTAGAACTATGACGTTGCTGGGGTCTCTTGGACTTTGTCCTGGCAATGGTTTTTTTCTGGCTCGAGTTCACCCCAAAACATGCGAGAAGGTTCATTTCCTCGAACCTGTCGCAACCACACTTCTCTTTCGTACGCCGCCCCTCCAAACCTCAATGGTTGGTGAATTGATTGATATATGATATGGACCCAGTGAGCTGCGAGTTCCTCCTAGGCGCAAGAGTCTGGGTAATGTGGAACCGTCGTCAATGGGTTGCTTACTTCTTGGGAGTCTTTGCCATAGTTGGCACAGTCTGGTCGTTTTCTGGGATCAAGCCCGTACCTTTGTAGGTCTTCTGACTGCGGGAGATGTAGGAGATACATGCTAACGTGACCATAGACTGCCTGGGTTGAGAGGATGCTACTCTATCCGACCAGGTGAAAAGTGATTTTTTCACCAAGCACGAAGAGACTGACACTGTTGTTAAGATACATATGGCTTTATTGGTTTGTGTCTCCTTAACACTCTGAATCAGATCGCTGAGAGGAGTGCGAGGCTTCCGCTTCTCCTTTATGATGCGACCGCAACGATATTCATGCTTGGGTCCGTCGCGTCTGAACCATCACCTGACTGGGTGCTGACTTATTGATGGCCATTGGTCGCTCACATGCGGCACGCACCACTTTCGAATTTCCTGTTGACCTTCATGCGTGATGGCGTTCTCTACTTCACGGTCGTGTCCCTCTGCAACCTGGTCAACGTGATCTACTTCAGGTTTGTATTCATGTCCCCATGTTTCCAAACAGATCTCTCTTTGAACTGACGGGTACCCAATCCGGCTTTGAACGGACCGCTTGCCCTAACATTCACCACTATGATGGCTTCTCGCATTGTGCTGCACCTTCGATCTGCTGCTCCAGGAAGTCATGGCCAAAACACCGGCCCCAGTGCCTCCTCTGGACGCAGCAATATCGTTCCAAAGTTTTCGGAATGGTGATGTTTCTGCGGTACCAGACGTCCATCTTCAGAGTGTAGGAAGGCGAATGGAAGGAGGTTTACAAGCCAGTTATGCCGGTGTGATAGTTGATGTCGAGACTGAGATAAATGTGGAAAAGAGGTCCGTCTGCTTGTTAACCGTGAATGTTGTTCCAGGGTCGTGATGGGGAATTAGACTTGAAGCCGTAGAGGACGTGGCGGCAGAAGGCGAGAGAGAGTAGCGTTTATCAGATGAAGGTGTTGTAAAGAAATCATGAATTGGTGCATTTTTGTGTTTAAGTCTGTCAGGGGCATTGCAGACTATCTCGTGTTGTAGCATCGTTCGAACATCTTTGCAATTGGCTCAATAAAACTTACCACCCTTCACTACCTCATGCCAACAATGGTGGACTAATAGGAATTAATGCTTGCACTGCGTAGGAACGGTTCCCAAAATTCATCGCTCCCGCCTGGTGAGGTGATTGCTAGTGACAATAGACAATAGGGATAAAGGAAGTGCGAATCAGTCTGTATTTCCCCTTATTCGTAAGACATATTGATAATGGAAGCGACTGAAGCCAGCTGAAAGCGATTACTGAAACTTGGGCTAGTTCCAAGGGACATAGTCCCAGCATATCGAAAGCCTTTGGTGCATTTGATAACGAAGTGAGCGCAGTGGCTGTCAAGTGCGACGCTGATGTGATGCTAAGGAGTCGTAGGGACTGATCGTGAGAATGCACCTTACTTCCAATCCTGGCGGATGGAACGGGATGGGTCTGGTTCATCCCTCTGCAAGGAAAGGTCTCCGTAGGACTTGAGGAGCCTCTTTAAGGACTGCGGTGTAATATTCTTCAGTACTGGCAACTTCCTTTCGTATCTTCTTGAACGCAACCTCATTCTGGAACTTTTGGGCACAGCTACTCGAATCACGAGCGAGCCTTTAAGATCTACTAGCGACTTTTCGTACGTCACGCTTTGCATAAGGGCTGAGAGGCTGATATTCTATTATAGGTACGACAGCGATCAAAAAGCTAGGCCAAACTATCGTGTGGTGGAGGCTGCCTGTTTCATTGGTACGTTTCCTTCGACATCTACCTTGTTGTGGTATAATAACATGTTTATTAGATCTCCTGTTTTCCTCCGGTGTCCACATGGTGTGTACTCATTTTTTTTATCTCCCATTAATATTACCTGCGGCCAAACTGTACAAGTTCCCATTGCTGTCACGTCACAGGCGTTGAGAGGAGGTTTGAGTGCGACTACTACAATAGCAGCCTCTATTAGGAAGAATTGTACCGAAGAACAGGCTGCCAAATATCGCGACAAGAAGGCAAGATTTGCATTAGTCCTGTCTATTTATTGGGATCTAAGCCTGATGGTTAGGTCTCCACTGCTTTCGCCCGATGCCTCATCGTCGTTCTTGGTGTATATGTCCAGATCAAGCACCAGGATGTACGCGTCACGGCAGCCGAGGTATGCTAAATCCTGCGTCTGGGACGGACCTCTGATGCTCGCCTCAGAGTTACCAACCTGCCATTGACATGATCAAACCTGTCATTCAAGGGAAAGTCGATAATCGAACAGGCGATGAGTTCAAACCAAGTACCAGAGCACATACGCGGCGACTGAACGGCCGACTTACGAAAAGATTGTTCAAAGCAAGACCTATTCCTCTCTCCCGCTTCAGAATGAAAGGTACAACTTGGCCGATAACGCCTCGAATACTTCATCGTACGCTAATAACTCCGGCTACGCCTCCGTCCCCTTCAGCGAGTACAAATCTACGACTCAGGCCACCACCGAGGGATACAAGGCGCGGATGACGTGTCGAAGGTTCCATGCTATGCTCAAAATCCCAGCTATGCTGCAGTCCCCTCGAGTGATTACAAGGTGGCGACTGAAGCTGCCTGCGAACGCTACAAGGTTGCCAGTGAAGTTTCAAAAGCTCCATCCTGTGCCAAGGACCCTAGCTACGCCTTGCTTCGTTCAAGCGATTACAAGCTTGCGACTGAAGCTGCGACCGATGGATACAAGGCGGCGAATGCTGCGAGCGAGGGATAAAGCTGGCCGATAAAGCTTCCACGGCTCCGTCCTACTCTCACAACCCCAGCTATAATTCCATCCCTACTGCCAACAAGGGGTATGAAGCTATCACAACAGTTGCAGACAAGAGTCCCTCCAGCTACGACCAAGCTTTGAAGGCGGGTTCTCCCTCTTATTCTTCGATGACGCTTGTCGCGGAGAAGATTGCTGGTAGCTATGACAAGTGTGAGACTCTACTGCAAAAGCGAGTTCCTTTAGCTCGACTAGAGCGAGAACTGAGAGGCTCGATCAATAAATGAGCTTAAATGAAAAGGAGAGACAAGAACCAGCTTATGCTAGCCACACTGAAGTGTCGGGCTGCTTATCAAGCTATCTGGTCTCAGAACGAAGAATGGATCTTATAGCGGCGCTTCTATGGCCCGGGGAACTTACCTCGATTCTTACCGTGCTTTCTGCTGTGAGGCGAAGTAAGATGATGATGAATAAGATGAATTTTACATTAACAAGTGAAGCCTCTTTTATAGGCCAATGAATAGATAAAAGATCAAACAACATCGCAGGAAACCCATAATACATGAGTAGATAGAAATATGGAATGATCAGACAGCATGGAACGAAGAGGAAGCTGAAGCTGAAGGGAATCAAACGAGTCTCACCAGGGAATCGACAGATCTTGCCTTCCAGCTTCTGGATAAGGTTAAGATACCATGCAGTTATCTTTCCCTCTTCTCCCGGTCGATTGTACATGCTTGGAGCTGACAGGAGAGGCGTAGAGAGACAGGTGGAGTTGTGAGGTATCAAGTGGTCGATGGGACTTCCAAATTAGGCAGTAGTCGCTTCCAGAATAGGAAGGTGTTGCCGCATTTGAGCGTGTTGACCATCTGTCTGACTTGGGACCACTCGTAGAGCTCAATGGCTATGGCCGCAATGTTCCCCTTGCTGCCGAGACTCCAAAAGCGAAAAGGTTTCTTAAGGCACTGGATGTCCCTGACCACGATGATCCACTTAAGCTAGTCCAGCTCATAAAGGACTTCCTTAACGATCATCGCAGGCTAAAGAGAAACCAATACTCAATGACTTTCAAAAATGAGGAAATCGACTTCTTAGACAGTGTGGTATCACACCAGGCTCTCTGCTAAGCTCCTGAGGGGTGAGGGGGTCTACACCACCACCTTCAATAGGGCTGTTTAAGGTCAGGAGGGGTGTTGAAACCCTACACGACCAAGTGGCAGACCTGAAAGAGGCGATGGCACGCCTCTCACAAGCAGTTAACCCTGCTACGCTAGGATCAAAGATGCTGGAGAGCATGGCAAGCCACCTGGCAAAGCTTCATGGAGGACAAACCACTAAGCACCTCCCTTCCCTCATCACCCATTCCGTCTCTCACCAAACCACACCCCATCCTGCGCAGAACACTATTAATGATCCTCTACAGCTAACCCTAACCTGGAAAACACCGAATGAGCTAGAGGCGACCTCCCCTTTAGACAACCTGCTCGAAGAGGGTTCCATCCCTGAGTGCAACCTCATCAAAGAGGAGACTCAGAAACTACTATGTGTTACCCAGAACCTTAACATACCCAGATCTTTAACACCATATAATAAAGTCGCCCAAATCAAATCTGATCCCTTAGAAAATTTGGATTCAGAATCTCCTTGCATGTGTGCATATTTCCTCTCTATTCAGCAACAAACTTGGTGGAACTCCCTTTGAGATATCTTCGAAAATATAGCAATAATGAATTATGCATTTCTTAGTAAGGATATCTGATTACTGTGATTTTTTTTGGGAATAAACAAGAAAAGACATCTAGTTATTCCACTGTCTAAGTTTTGCTCAGATCAGCCTACAACTTCATGAGAGACCACTTGTTAAAGTCTGGCGCTCCCTTGTTAGCATGTTGCGCAAAATCCGGTTCAAGTCAGCAATTCCACACACTTTTCTGGTCACATGCTTGAGTCGACACGTCCTTACCAACGCAACTTCCAACGTGTCCCCACAGCTCCAGCCTCCTCCGAATGCCACCAAATAAGAAGAAGGACCTTTAGTAAAAAAGAGGTGTTGGCTAAAAGGGAGAAGGACTTCGTGGAAGCAGTGGAGATTTATTGGAAGCTCCAAGAAGAGGCCAAGAGAACCAAGGACCCACAGTGCACCATTTCCTATAGAGAACTTGCTTCACGGTATTCCTATCCAAATGGAAATGGAGGTTTTACCTTCATGAATTATGGTACTCTTAGGTACTGGTGTCTTGGAGGGTTAAACCGGGTAGAAAATCATCAACATCAGCGCTTGTTGAGTAAAGGAAAGGAAGCAGGACTGGTGAGCTGGATTCGGTGGGTCGGAGATTCAGGGCTTCCTCTTCATAGGAGGGGTTTATACCTGGTTGTGAAGAAGATTGTGGGGAGGCCGCCAGGAAAAGGCTGGTATTATCGTTTCATGAAGCGACATGGAACAGAGATTTGGAGTTTCAAAGCAAATCCTTTGGATCCCAAGCGTGCAAAAGCTTTCAATCGGACAAATGTCCACTCCTATTTTGATCTTCTCGAGGGGGCTATGAGAAAATACGGAATTTTATGGGATGATGTGGCAAATATGGATGAGAAGGGTTTAGAGCTGGGAGGCGGGCGGAAGATAGGAGTCCGTCACATAATTGGGCCTGCTGAGAGAAGAGCCATTTATCGGGCAAAGTCAGACAGGCTTGAACTGGTAACCCTTATCGAATGTGTTACTGCAAATGGCAGCTCTCTCCCACCTCTTTTTATCTTCTCAGGAAAACGATTCCAGAAGAGTTGGTTGAGTGGGCTATTGGATGATCAAAGAAAAGAGATCTTGTCTGTCCTTTTCAATCTGAAAACCTCTTCTTTTACTTATATGACTGATCTTAGCATTGCCCTCTCCGAAAATGGATGGACAGAGAGTTGGAGCAGGAGCTTGCAGATGATGTTGCGGAGGCACTGGAAGGTGAAGGTAAGTCCCTTCTACTCATTGATATGGTGCAATCATGACATATTCCCAGAGCGGGAGAAGTTTGCATTTGAAGATAGTGTGGTAGAAGAAAGCGGAAAAGAGATTGCTCAGAAGGAGACCCATGGGCCTCGTCCTATACACGTACCTGAGAAGGATGCAAAGCAAGCTTGCTTTACACTCACCAAGGTACGTTCAACCCAACTTTAACTCAAACTGATCTGATCTGATCATGAGGAAGCTTACTGCTGTGTCCAAACGTGCTCGAGACAGCGACAAGATCTTGGCTGCTCTGGTCCGAACCATCTAAAATGCAAAGGAGCTCAATCCTGATGGACCATTGAAAGAGGTAGATGCAGACCTGAAGTTGATTCGACACTGTCCTACAAGATGGAATGGTAAAGGTGACACGATTGAGAGGGCACTTAAAATGGAGCCTGCTGTACTTCAGATTTGTGCCGATCCGACACTCAATCTGGAGGTCTGCAGGCTCACCGGAGCAGAATGGAAGATCCTGAAGGAAATGTGGCTGACTCTTTCCGTAAGTGTCTCTCTCCAGCCTTGCATAACTGTTCTAACTTTTAAATAGATGGCGAAGAACATCACTTTGGAGTTTTCCAAGATGGACACACCAAACCTTGGAGAGGTTGTCGTTCTCTTTAACAACATTGTGATGCACCTCTGTCGCATTTATGAGGAGTACCAAGACCCTGTCACGAAAGTGACAGTCAAACCAACGGCGCATAGAGCCATTCAAGCTGGCGCTCAGATTGCACACAAGGTTTTGGACAAGTACTATCTGAAATGTGCTGATCACTCACACATCTACATTTGGTACGTATGTCACTTTGTCCATGATTCTTACTGACGGGGTTTGGTAGTGCTTCACCCACAGCGGCGCATGAAGTATCTGAAGATGATAAACTGGGACGAAGAATGGATGAATGATGCGGAGAAGACCCTCTATGACTTTTGGGATAGATATTACAAACTGGATGTTGCCGATGCTTCCAACGAGACCGTTGCTGTGTCCTATCAAGAGGTATTCATTTTCTGATCCACAGGTGCAATGGTAATGCATGGGGAGTAGGATTTTGATACTCTGGCACGATATGACCCTCAGCTTGCCGCTTCAGGCATAGAAAGTGCATCCAGTGGCGCTGAGAATCCTGTCAAGATCTTTATTCACGCCACAGCGGATCCATTACGACAAAAGATCAATGGAATCTGGGTTTCGAAGAAAATTGATCCGCTTCGGTATCACTATCGGCTGTTCAAGAAAGCCTCCAACAACATTGAGAAGAGCTTCCATTGATGTGCCATGGACATATCTGCAGTACCACGCAAGTCTACTCAGATTCAAGTTCTTGAATGAGTTCCGGTTGGCTAACATGACCACCAGCACACACGATACTCCCCAGTGATACTAACCACAACTAAGTCAACTCGGTTTATCATGAGCGTCCCAATTAGTTCAGTTCCAACGGTTCACGAGTAAGGCTGTAGAAAGGCAAAGCAAGAAGTTAAAATTGATCAATTGCAAGGATACCATGGGAAAGATCGATCCATTGGAGCAAGAGGTGTAGTGGTTCTCAAGGTGGGGATGGGACGTAAGTGGAGATGGTGGATGTATGTATTCCCTTTCATTCTATGGATTGTACATGTTTGTGCTGGCCATAGTTGCCGGCTCACAAAGAAGATGAAAATAGGTGGCAGGCTGAATAAAAGGTGATATCAGATGAGTGAAGTGATAAGCTACGCGATAATGAAATATGAGATATGATCTGATAATACTGTAGCTAAACCCCTTCTGCTTCAGGTCCCTTGTGTAAAAGCGTTTAAGGCATTGGTTGTGGAAGTATCCACCTATTCTCATTCCGGTTAATGTTTCCAAAACTGAAGATTGTGCACTTGCTGATTCTTCTCCATGGATGTTTCCTCTTTTCCTGATGATTTTGAATGGTCCAAACCACCTGGCTTCGAGTTTTCGCGAGTGTTGCGTGCAGATAGTGCTGGACAGCACCATGACAAGGTCATTCACCTTGAATTCGACTGGGTTCGCGTGTTTATCGAAGTTCTCCTTCATCTTTGCCGTGTACTTGACCCTGTTAATGAATACTTGTCCACTTTTTGCCTCTAACTGTCCCAGATACACCTCAATCTCCTTTCTTGTCGGTTCCTTTTCACCCTCCACCATGTCCCTCACATCCTCCGGCGTAAGTGTGCACCAGTCCAATGGGTTCCATCCGTGGAGTAGCTCATGGGCATGAAGCCGTGGCTTCTAATCTTGTCTTGGTTGAGGGAGTTTATGGCTTCGTCCAACCTGAGGGCCCAGGTGCTGCTTGTGTCCGTTTCCCCCCACAGGTGCATTTTTCCTGCACCGTTCGAGATAGATGTGGTTTTGTTCTCCAGAAACCCGTTCGTCGATGGTTGCAGAGCCGGCGTGAAGTGTGCAATCCTCCCAACTCCCTTGATTCTCGCTTTCAGTTCCTCGTTGTTGAAGGTTCCACTTCCGTAGAACATCGTGTGAAGTGGTGGGCCGGCATGGTTTACGACTTTGTTGAAGATGCAGATCCAAGCTCAGCTTTCTCGTTCGACAACATTACCGCCCATCGAAATCCAGTGAAGTGATATCGCTACCTTGCAAACTGGTTTCCCAAACATACATACTTTTTTGCATTCCGGAAGTGTGAGGACATCGAAGGAGATAAGGGAGAGTGGAGCGAGCTTGAGTATTGGGTGGAGGAGGAAGTTTCGACTTGATGGACCGAAGCGTTAGCACGATGGGCATGAAAGGACATATTCTGTGACATCAGCCTGCATCGTTAGCCAGTAGTGCTTCTGTTTGATGTGCCAGAGGGTTAGGTCCCGTCCTGTGTGACGTTGTTGTTCATGTGCTGAAATGACGAGGTTCTTTACTTCTCTTCTTGGAACGTATTGGTATTCCCTTCCCTTCTGGACGGAAAGGAGTTCCCCTTTTTGGTTGACGTATGAGTTTGCTCGTCGACGGATGACGTCTTTCAGGTGTTCGGGAGTTCCATCCTTGAGCGAGAGGAACTCCCTCGAATACCTCATCTCCCTCAAACCTCTTGAGCAACTCCTTTACCTCCGGATCCTCCTTAACCACCGTCACCCATTGCTTCCACCCTAGTGCTTCTTGGAACGACTCATCCTTTAACCCTTCTGTCTCCATCCATGATTCTGATGTCTCCTTCCCAGCTTCTCCCACAGGTGCTCGGGACATCGTATCGCAGCAATAGTTCACGCTAACAGAGACGTCTTCAATGCGGTGGATGTTGTAGGTGAATAGACATTCCCTCCATCGCTCATGCACAGGACTTAGCTTCTCGTTTTTTAGCATGGTTAGGAGCAATCGGCAATCTGTTTTTACGACAATTGGGAATCCCAATGTCAGGCCTCTCCAATAGTCTAAGCTATATTTGAGACCGGCTAGTTCAAGCAGTGGGGCTGAATAGAGCGATTCGCTGGGTGTTGTCTTTCGAGATGCGTATCCGACTGGATGGATGATGCTGCCCTCGAAGCATTGGCTGAGTGTGGTGGTGGCGAAACCCTGCCGATATGCGTCTGATTGGACAACGAATTCTGAATCTGGAGCGAAATGCGGGGATCTTAAGACCGGAGGGCTGCATAACGCAAGCTTTAAAGAGCTAATAGCGTGTCTATGCTCGTCGGTTAACTTCCACCCAGGAGGTATCTGTCCCAGTGCCCGTTTGATAGCCCCCGGTTTGTTCTTTCCATCTGGTCTGCTGGAGTCAGAGTTGCCGTGAGTGCGAGGGGATGAAGGCAATGCGTAATTTTCGCGAAGTTTGGGATGAGGTTTTGGAGTCCACTGGCGCGAGCTGTGCTGAGGAATCTGAGCATTTCGGCTGTAGAAACCCTGAAGGGCCAAATGGCGTACCTCAAAGATACGATGCACGCTCTATCACAAGCGGTCAATCCTGCCACTCTGGGAGTGAAGACGGCGGAAAGTATGGCTAGCCACCTGTCAAGGCTACATGGAGGACCAAACGCTAAGCACTTCCACACTCTCTCTCCTCGCTCTGCACCCCACCCTCCTATAACGCCTAACAGAAACCTCACTAACAATTCGCTACAGCTTACTTTGACTTGGAAAGCCCCGGAGACATTGCAGGCAGACTCCCCCATCGATGAACTACTCGAAGAAGGAGCCATACCTGAGTGTACCCTCATAAAAGAGGAGCCTCAGAAACTAGTCATGATATTCAATGACCTGTTCATGGCCAAGTGCATTCCCAGCGAGGTCTATCAAAAGACCCTGGGAGCCGAAAGAGCTGCCAGCAAGATATCGCCATTCCTGAGGATACGAGCTGCCCAACGACTCAAAAGCGGAGACCTCAGGCTCCATCTCTACCATGCTTCCGAAGTACAACTGGCCATTGTTGATTCCAAGGGTTGAAAGGAATGAATTACAATGAATTTACAATGGGCTTTTTATACCTTAAGGAACTCGGCAAAATGAGGGAAACGGCAAAGGGGAAAGAAAACTAGAGCTACAAATGACAGTGGCACGAATGCAGCTTAAAGAGGTGCCAAACTCTGACAAACTCCCCCTTGAGCAAATGAGGTGCCACGATGGAACTAAAGGTACCCAACCAAAGAAACAAACTTTTAAAAAAAGAACACACTTCAATAACAATTGAAAGCTCCTCACTCCCCCTTATTCCAGCAATTCTCTTTACCCCAGATGCCACAACGTCGAAGGATCAAAGCCACACGTTTGCAATTGATTCCCAGCCGCCTTCTTGCGCCAAACTTCGACGGATCTTGAGGTCTCCTGAATTAAAATGCCTCAGTAATGCGCGCTTCCGACCTATCCTTCTTTGCTAATGCCTTCTCGGAACAATCTCGTGCCAAATGTCCGGAGTCTCCGCAAACCCAGCAATTGATTTGTCGATCGGAATTTGATTGATCACGCCTTCTGAACCTTCTCGCGTTCGTGAGCAGTGCCTCCCCAGTTCCTCCTCTTGACTCCCCTGAACCTCCTCTTCTCCCTTCCTCATCCCTGAGAGCACCAATAACATCTTGAATGGATAACTCTTCCTTAGTCGCCATTAATGTTCCAGCAAGGTTCCCGCAGTCCTCCGCGAGGTTGAAAATGAGGACATCCGTAATATCGGTGTCGGAGATCTGGAGCCCGATCGATTTGAGATTCGACGCACTAGCAGAAACTTCTTGAACGTAGGACTCAATTGGCTTCGAGGGGTCGTGTTTCGCGTTATAGAAACGGCGTTTAAGCGTGATACGGTTTGCGCGGCTGTTCTTCTCATACTTGTCTTTCAAAGCCTTCCATGCCGCTGCCCCGGTAGCTGAATCTCGGATATAGATGAATTGCGATGGATCCACACTTAATCCGACGATCGTCAGCTCAACCTCGTTTGCATCTTTCCAGTTCTTCAGTTTCTTCGTCTCCTCTGCCGAAGGCTCCTCCACCACTCCACTCACTTCTTCCCAGCAACCACCTCTCTTCAACACCAACGAGACAGCGAATTTCCAGTCGTAATAATTGGTTTCCGTAAGTTTGGGAACTGACTGAATCAGAGAGTTAAGGTTGGCGTTGGACATGGTTGTATTAATCAAGTTGCTACGAGTGGCAGGTGCTTGTAAATCGAACTTCTCTCGCTACCATTTGTTGATTCCAAGGGTTGAAAGGAATGAATTACAATGAAGTTACAATGGGCTTTTTATACCTTAAGGAACTCGGCAAAAAACGGCAAAGGGGAAAGAAAACTAGAGCCACAAATGACAGTGGCACGAATGCAGCTTAAAAAGGTGCCAAACTCTGACAGCCATCAGCACCCAAGAGGTGTGGCTTCCACACCTTGAGAGTGGCTGGTCCATCAAGCGCAAATCCTTTCCAATTATCGTCCACGCCGTCCCCACCTCATTCGACATCAACTCTAATGAAGAGGTTCGAAGACGTATCAAACCTTTCAACCTCAACCTATGCGAACACACCACCAAAATAAGCTGGTGCCGCACCAAGAAGATGTCTTCCACGCCCTCGGAAAAGGTCAAAACCCACTCCTCCATCATCATCGCCCTCGACCTCGCCTCAGTAGCCGACGCACTCATCGAATTCGGTCTCGTCATTGACGGGAAAGCGTACACTGTGGAAAAGTCCATCCGAGATGTCCTAAGATGTTTTAAGTGTCAAAAACCTGGTCACATCCCCGCGAGATGCAAAGCTCCAGTTTCCTGCGGGGTTTGCGCCGGCCCCCACTTCACGACGACCTGCACCCTCTCCTGCGCAAATCTCAAACCCTGCCGTGATGCGCATTTCTGTTCCCATAGACCAATCAAGTGCAGTTTATGTTTTGCTACTGATCATAATGCCCTCTCCAAAGGTATGGAGTGTGAGGTCATTAATGCCGCAAGACTTTCACACAGAATCCAGGAAGGCTCTTCCCGATTCTTTGTGAAATGAGCGGAGACCTACCCCCTTACCGGAGGATCTCTTCAATCAGCTAAGTTATTCTGCTTCACCTTCCATTTCCATGTCTTCACCCCCTTCCTTTCCTTCTCCTTCTCTCTCCGCTTCTCCCATCGCAGGCTCCCCAACTGCTCAGGTCACTCCTTATCAAAACCCATTTCTTGCTTCCTCTGTCACCAAGTCTCCTAACACTGACGAACCACAATATGGGAACAGCTACTCCGACAACATGAGCAAAGCTTCTTACCCAAAACCTTCATCTCCTTCTCTCCTTGGAGTTTATCAATACAACACCCAAAAGTCTCTATCTGCATTTCATTCACTCCTTTCAGATGCTCACTCCAATTTCGATCTTCTGCTAATCCAAGAACCATACAACACACCGGGGAACTCCCTGCCTTTTTCCATCGGATGGCGCCGTTTTTCTACCTCCTTGTCTGCACGGTCAGTCATTCTGGTGAACGACAACACCATTTCCGGATCCAGTATCCACCCCGTAACATCTCCATCTCCCGAAATCTCTGCGGTCAAGATCCACTTCCCACCATTTCCCTTTATTTTTGTTAACATTTACAACGCCGCCGACCTAATGTCTGAGACATTAAACGCTCTAATTTTGTTCATTCAACAACTAAGAAGAGAGATGAATGGTGAGTCTTAGGGCCATGGGTTGCCGCAAGGAATGATGAACTATTGCGACAGACGGTAATCAATTCGTTCGTAAACAATTGGAGTCGAGAGGAAATAATTCACATAATCGATGATAAAACATGTTTTTACTCTACGCCTCATGTAGTCAATACTTATTTCGAATGATCTCTGCGCTACACACCTGCTGCACCACTTGCCGGCGGTGACCTTCTATGGATTGTATGTTGCAGAACACCAGATATTGAACGGCAGCAATGCGTTTCACCATATACTCGCCATATACGTCACCTACTTCCGTGTAAAGCACCTTTGCCTCTTCAAACACCTTCAGAGCATTCTCATTCTGCCTACATCGAAAATCAATCTTCCCGATGTCGTGGACACAATTGGCTGGACCCATTCGATCTCCCATCTCCATGTAAAGGACCTTTGACTCTTCAAACACCTTTAGAGCATCCTCATTCCACCCACATTGAATATCGATCTCCCCAATGTTGCAGATGCAGTTGGCTTGCCTGTTGATCTACACTTCCATATAGCGCACCTTTGCCTCTTCAAACGCCTTCAGAGCATCCTTATTCTCGCCATGGGCGTAAAAACAATTGCCGAGGGACATTGTCAGCGAACGCCTCAGTCTTCACCGTTCAGACTCAATGTGACCCGGAGACAGGGTCATTCCCAGCGCCATGTTCACTACATGTGTCGTCCGTTGAAAAAGTGAAGTTGAGAGCCGATGCCTCAGGCGTAGAAACTCTGATGTCTTTCCAAATGCCGCAGGATTGGTAAAGGGGACAGGCATAACATGCTCCTTAGGCGGACATGTTCAAGGTTTGGGTATTGTTCACGGAATTGAAACAGTGCGTGCTGATCCTCGTGGGCCACAAACTGTTGAATATTTGTCTCAGCTTTCTGTATGAGATGGTATGAAAGAGGCAGCAACGACTAAGCAAGAGCCATCGAAAATGGTGATTCGGAACGAGAGACACGGTCGTTGAGGTATTCACGAATAGGAGCTAGCATACGGAGAGTGCCTTTGAGGCCATTGGCAAGCCCAATTTTCGAAATTACACCGATAACCTTGAAGATACCCTTATGCTCATAAGAACTGGATAGGAGTGCTGACAAATCGTGGTAGGATAAACCGCCAGGCACAGACGACAGGAGGGCAAGCACAAAAAACCACTCCCCCTCCTTGCATAGAACCGGAGAATCAGGGGAGAACGATATAGAGGTTTTGAGGGTGATGATAGCGTCTTTGCTATCCTCATCCCATAAAATGCTAGCCTTTTTCTCTTGCCACTCGCCTACTAATTCCTCGAGTGTCATGGTTTGGATCCTCATTGGCCCGTAGAGCAAATAGCTTGATGGACAAAGCATAGAAGTCCAGCTGTTGAACTAGGCTTCTGACCAGCAGATGTGAGAACGCATCGTCTCGCCGATATGAATCTGAAAGAGTTCCAGCACACCGTCTTTCGGCAAACGTCCAATTGAGGCCTTGACGAACTTCACCCACGCCTGCTCCTTCATAGGCGCCAGCTTCTTCACGCCTAAAGATTCTGCTTGATTTCCCCGATGGGCCACGACGAGCACTGACCAGCCTGAGTTGTTTGAAAGAAGTGTTTGAAAGAATGTCTCCTTTGTCGTCGTTGTCAGCACGTAGAGGAGTTTCAAAGTTATCCAAACCAAGAAGACATTTTCGACTTCTGAAGTAGGTGGCCGCATTCTCCAGCGGGGTCTTGCTAGACTGAGACAGCGCGAAGATATCTAACCCAGTATGCTACCGACTCTAATTAGTCCGACACTTCCGGATAGCAGCTCCTGACGAGGGCGCACCGCTTAGTCCACTTTTACTGCTACGTTCTTGTTGCAGACCCAGTAGCGATGGTAGGGAAAAGGCTGGTATGCCACCTTTCGTAGTTCTCCCTCCTCACCCTCGCTTGAGTCCAGCAACAGCCGGCATTCTTTCCGCATATACCTGCGGTACCTAGTACTTCGAGCAGGACGACGACTGGTAGAGCATGTTCCATACTAGGGAGTGGAGGGCAAAGCAAGCAATGATACAACTACAAGACTATCACACGTCACTTGCCTAATGTCAAGCAGCTTCCAAAGGCAATGGCGGAGGTGCCGGAACGAAACCCGCTCTCCGACTCTAGGTTGAACGCTCTCTTCGATAGGAATCACCGGCAGTGCAGCGCTAACAACCACCTCGACCTTTACCTTTTTAGGTGGCAACGTGAGCTGTGTAACGTGCGTCCCCTCTAGTTCGCCCGGAAGCGTCGCCTGTGAGCTCTTCTAGAGGCGAAAACCCAAGCGACGCTGTTGAAACTGTTGAAACGGTCCGAAAGTCTAGTGTAAACGTCA
>MU271204.1:0-47590 GCA_021432655.1 Atractiella rhizophila | reverse complement strand
ACGCACGGAGCATGTCTGACTTCAAGCGTTTCCCTTATAGCAATTTCACGTACTGTTAACTCTCTTTCCAAAGTGCTTTTCATCTTTCCCTCACGGTACTTGTTCGCTATCGGTCTCTCGTCAATATTTAGCTTTAGATGGAATTTACCACCCAATTAGAGCTGCATTCCCAAACAACTCGACTCTTAGAGAGCGTATCACAGAGCACACTGGACACCCATCACGAACGGGGTTCTCACCCCTCTTTGACGCTATATTCCAACAGACTCATAAGGGGCCAGGCACAGAAAACGCTTCTATAGGTTACAACTCGGACCGCAGAACGGCCAGATTACAAATTTGAGCTCTTCCCTCTTCACTCGCCGTTACTGGGGGAATCCTTGTTAGTTTCTTTTCCTCCGCTTATTGATATGCTTAAGTTCAGCGGGTAATCCTGCCTGATCTGAGGTCTAAACCAAAGATATGAGTGTTCATGCGAAGGCAAACGCCCAACAGGAGCGGCTCCTCGCCGAGGCGGGATCCTAGACGAACGTCGTTACCATCACGCCTAGTCGGGCCAACTCACAAGGACACAACATCGCAAATGCATTTCAGGCGAGCCGACCTGGCCGGCAAGCGCCCATGATCCAACCAGCCGATCACAAAGGAAAGGAGGTTGAGAGTTTCGTGACACTCAGACAGACATGCTCTTCGGAATACCAAAGAGCGCAAGATGCGTTCAAAGATTCGATGATTCACTGAATTCTGCAATTCACATTACTTATCACATTTCGCTGCGTTCTTCATCGATACGAGAGCCAAGAGATCCGTTGCTATAAGTTTTACTAGATTATACAAAAGTACTTTCAAGACTTCTAAACGGGTTTGCAAAGGAGGGCCCTTCCGCTAATCGCCTGGGCTTTCACAGCCGAGTCCCCCTGACTGGTTCACAAAGGTGTTTATGGTGGATTAGACCCGTGAGGGCCATACTCGCTAATGATCCTTCCGCAGGTTCACCTACGGAAACCTTGTTACGACTTTTACTTCCTCTAAATGACCAAGTTCGTACGACTTTCCAGCAATCGGGTGCAGTCGCCCGCTCCCAAAAGCCGGTCCGAAGGCCTCACTAAGCCATTCAATCGGTAGTAGCGACGGGCGTATAAGCCTACAAAAGGTTTCAGTTACGTTTTCACTGACCATATCATGTCTTATTCTCCATTTGTGTGTGTATTTTACCTGTCGTTCTTGCTGCAAATACTCACGAATAGTACTCTAGAGTATGAGGGTACCTGTGACATAAGAGTACAGAAGAGTAAAAGATTTGGGAAAAAGTTGGTTGGTACTCACAAGTAAGGGTACCCCTACTCGAGATTAGTATTTGTCTTATTCACTATAAGAGTACGTCTTCCTGTTTTCCAGATTGATCAGATTTTGATCGAGATCTAAAAGCCTTTCAAGAAAATAACGCTCAAGTTCTCGATGAAGGGAAAAGCTGTGCTGCTAGCTGAGGTCATTCCAGAACTCAACAAGCTTGACTTCAAGCTTTGGAAGGTCAAACTCAACTGTAACCTCAATGCAGTACTCCGAGATTATGGTGTTTACATGAGGAGGAGAGAAGGAAAGATTGTTATCATTGTTGTTTGGGTTGATGACCTTATGGTTGTTGGAAACGACGACGTTGAGATAGCAGAGGCTGTCAGGATTTTGGTGCGTTGAGCATCATTCATTGCCACCTGTTCTGTGGCTGTTTTCCTTGAACCTTCTAGACTTCCATGCTTACCAATGTTTGCCACCTACTGTAAAGGTATAAAAGCACTAGATTCTTTATCGTAATACTATGAACTTGTAATTTCATCAGAGGCCAAGAGGGCCATCCAACATCCAACAAACATTGGATGCAACAGATCAAAGAGAAGGAGTTCAACTCCTTGGGATTCAAATTACATGTAACCACAAGGACAGAACCATACACTTTCTCAAGCCAATTACATCGACCAAATCATTACGAAATACCAGTTGCAAGGCGCTAAGCCAGTGTCCACCCCTCTCGATACAAACATCAAGCTACTCTCCAATGAAAGGGAAGTCAATCCTGAAGCCCAGAAGCTGTATCAAGCAGCCATCAGCTCTCTAATGTACGGTGCGATTGCTATACGCCCTGACATCGTATTTGCAGTCCAAACCCTCTCACAGTTCTCCTCAAACCCGAACTCAACCCACTGGACAGCAGTCAAAAGTGTTTTTCAGTACCTTAAGTCCATTCTCTCGTTTATGGAGGAGATGGAGGCGAAGGAAATTCCAGTGAAGCGAAGAAACAGACCAGGACAGCACTTTCAATAACGGAGGCGGAGTATTTGGCCCTCTCACATGCCGCTCTTGAAGCTATTTGGCTTCAAAAGCTCTTTATGGATCTAGGGATCCAAACAACGAGCCTACAACACTTTTCTGCGACAATCAAGGAGCCATTGCTCTCGCTCACAACCCAGAATTCCTCCAACACACACAACATGTCGATATCATCCATCATTTCATCCACGATCAAGTTTGAGACATGAGCTATATCAGTCGCATACATCCTCGTGCAAGAAAACCTAGCTGACATCTTCACAAAAGTGTTACCAAGACAGAAGGTGGAGAAGTTTTGTGAAGAGATGGGATTGATGGCAGTCTGAGGGAGGTGTGTTTTTATTCATGATTCATCCTGCCATCCCACTTGAGTGGCAATTCTAGAACATTCCTTTCTGCCACAAGTTCTCGCTTTTTTCTTTTCTTACTTTTCTTGAAGATTCTAGAACATTGTATCCACAAGTATATAAAGGCTCTGAAAAGCGAAATAATTATTAGGACATTCTCTACATTCTACAATAATAACAGAGCGGCCTGAGGACGAGCCACCAGTTCTCTCGATGACAAAGTGTACGGCATATTTTCGTGGAGCCTTCAGTTGGATGATCCTGAGTTAAAGGAGGGAAGATGAGTGGGAAGCTCTCTTGTCCTAACGAGAAGTGTGGCGCTAAGCTGGGAAACTACGACTGGGGTGGAATTCAGTGCTCCTGTGGCAGCATGTCTTTCTCCCCTAAATACCACCAGCTAAGAGATTGACCTCTTTCGAAAGATAGTGGGTTTGTCCTGGGTTTTCGATCAGCGCTAGCAAGGTCTCAGGAGTTTACTTTAAATGGGTGCCCTATCTCCGTGAAGAGCCGGGAAGAAGCAGGAAGGGGAGAAGGAGGTAGTCGGGGATGAGAGGAGGCAGAGAATGGTTTCCCGGCGCTTATAACGTTACTAAATCACGATGGAGAGCTTCATGACCCATAGGTCACAGAAAGGTCGTTAATGGATATCATCATCATCATCATCATCATCGATGAGATTCTACCATAGACCATAGACAGGAACGTTTGTCAGAGTTTGGCAACGTTTTAAGCTGCATTCGTGCCACTGTCATTTGTGGCTCTAGTTTTCTTTCCCCTTTGCCGTTTCTGTCATTTTGCCGAGTTCCTCAAGGTATAAAAAGCCCATTATAACTTCATTGTAATGCATTCCTTTAGACCCTTGGAATCAACAACGATGACGTCCACCGCTCTGCAAAGATACAAGACAGCCAGCGCTTTCCTTCATTTCTTTGACAAATTCAACCGCAACAGTATTTGAGGAAATACACGACTCCTTCACATTCAATGCATTTTTGGGCCCAGGATTTCCGCTAACTGGTACATACTTACACAGTCGAAATGTGAATATGCTCTGCTTCTCTCTGCCATGTGCGCGTAGGTAAACAGGTCGCAGTTGCACAATATTATCCCAAAAAGTCTGTAATACCTTTTCACTTTACGAAACCCAGGCTGAAACTGAAATGAGGGTGAGAGCAGATCAGATTGAAGCGAAACGAGGAAATGTTGTGTGCTTGCAGTCCTTAAGATGCTTGCAGGAGTGCTAAAAGCACCTTCATGGCTTTTGACGGAACAGTGTTATTGCTCGGAGCATTGGTGTGTTGTACCAGGACACCCAATTCCACCGTTCTCGTCTCGAGCTCTCTACGGATCACCGCTGCTTTTCGCTCGAAGGGGTACACTGAAGATCCTACACGAGGCAAAGCAGCCCGCTGCAGAAAGACATTGGTCAGCACTCTGTCGATGAACTCCGCAACGGGCTCACGTCAAATGTATGAAGAGGAGCTGGAACGCCGGTAAGGAGGGTCTGTTGTTCATGATCTGAGCCAGTTTCACTATAACTTGTTTAGAGTATGCTCTTGTGAAATGAAAATAAACAAAAGCGAACTGGCATTCGAGATGGCTACAAAACGATGCCAATCCGTTGCATGGTGAGGAAGGGACGATGCAACAGGACATAACCAAACGCAAGGAGGACCTTGAGGGCATAAACTTGATTAGGAGGCTTGGGAGTTCCTGCCGTCTCAAAATTGCTAATATTGGTGGAGATGTCCTCAAGGCTCTTATTCAACTCCTTGATATTGTCGTACGTGACTGAATCACGAGCTGTGAGCTGTTGAATCCGCGCAAAGGCGACGATGAGAGTGTGCTGGATCGCTCGCATCGCTAGAACAGATCCCCCAAAAGACCCATCGAGCGTTCGCGGGTCGGTCTTGGCTGTGTAAGAAATGGTATTCGTGTCCAATGATGGCCACATTCGCCTTCGATAGATGGACAGCCAACTTTTCCAAGGTCAGCTAGAAAGGTTGGGAAGGTAGAGAGCTTACATGTCGATGTAATAGAAGTGCCAGAAAAGACACCTGCGATCTTCTACTTCGTCGTAAGACATCCCGGAAGGCAGATCGGCTGGATCTTTAAGCAGGTTGAGGGTCTGAAGAGGCTGGGAAGCGCCAGTCCAGAAATTGTTGTCCAGAAATTGTTAGCGGAGGGGATGTGTACCCCATCCGAGAAGGAGAGCCAGTAATGAAACATGAGCGCCAATGCACGAGCCGCATCCAATGTTGGCTCTACCGTCCACCCGGCTACCAAGATAATTAAGGGACAAAGACGATGTTCAAGGAAAGAAAACGTACGTCCTACGTTCAGCATCTTGACACCAGCATCTACCCAGAAACGGGCGAGGAGTGCTGCTTCCTGTTTCGGAGGAAAGCCGGTCTCTCAGCTTCTGCTCGTCCATCACTGCCAATCAGATCGCGCAAACTAAGAGGTATTTTGACACCCAATGATGATCGAGTCCTTCTGGGCGTCCAACCACAGACTTGTTCTTGTGAAGAGGTAGTAGTTTTGGACATGTATTCTAAACTTCCCACGAGCGATGAGTGAACTGGGAGTGTAAGACGTGTTGAAGAAGGAATCGATTGCAAGACTTCCTTGAATTTCGGTCGGGAGAACGTCGGCATCTGGAAAATGCTGAATTGTTTGGGGTTAAGGCACAGGAGGAGCGCCAAGGTTATTGACGGGGCTCTGAGGAGCGGAAGCAGGTTAGCAGGATACGGAGGAAAAGTAAGCGGGATCGGGCGAACATTTTGGAGGATCCGAATTTCATAGTCTCTGGGGAACAAGGACATGGACAGTTCTTGCGGCATGGTGTTGTTCTGCAAAGGCACCTTGATATCCCGGACGGTCGGAGGAGGCGCTTTTGCGGGCTGAGTTGAAGATGTTGTTTCTGCCGCTGCTGGGGCCTCTTGCGATGTCCTGCAAACAACCAAAAACTCTGAGAAGGACAGGAAAAGACGCAACTCAGGCTGGCGTACTGCGGTCCATTGGTGAGGAGCGTGCAGACTTTGTCATTCCCCCTCGCTCTGCAATTGCTACACGGTCTTCCTTGATCACATCGTGTCCTCCGGGTCCTGCACTGCTCATCCATGTCAACATAGCTCAGCCTTCGAAATAACGCTCAGAATCGCACCTGAATGCAAGCCGTTGCTGGTCGCCCTGAGAAGTGCAAATCAGTCTGGTTCCAGGTAGCATTCAGTAGACTGCAGCTCGCCTCCGCCTCTCCCCCTTCCTACACCTTTCTGGCCCTTTGGACGAGGTGGTTTAACGGCCGCAGTGGTTGAGTTTCGCGATGCAGAACCAGAAAAGTTTGGTTCAGACTGTGCAGTTTCGGGAGGTTGTGGAGCTGAATGTGAGGAGTTGGATTCTGTTGAGAGCAGGAGGGGATTGAGCGTGAACTCCATATTCTGCCTGAATCTGAGGAGCGTAAACTTGTAGAAGGGATAGATTGATGGTCGCCAACAATCTTGCCTAATAGGCCGACGCCTTAAGTACGGTATTTTATTGTCTTGCCTTTCGTCCCGTTAGTTGGCTTCAGAAGTCACACTGGATGGCTCAACGCTCTTGCGGGATGGATTCTCGAATCGGGCGTAGTGGTGATGCGAGACGGAGTCCGGTGTGACTCCTAATCACCTGAGGTTAGATGACAAGAGCAAAGCTGAGAGGGTCGCGTCTTTAAATCTTGCGTGAGAGACGACCGCCAAACGACCGGGGTTACGGACAGCTCGGTTCGAGTCCGAACAGCGATAATCTCTTCCAAGTTCTAAGGCTGTCCAACCCAAACAGCACAGTCCTGCCCCATGAATTAGTCCGGAGCTAAGATGGGAACGTGAGAACAGTATTGACGATGAAATGCGGCTCACTCCCTCGAAGTTCCCTCATATCTGGTTAATTTGAACCGTCTCTAATTTCACTGAATTTGTATGGTGGGTTAGATTCCAGAAACGTACTTTCAGGAAGGATTCCAAAAGATTCCAGCAGTGGGCTGATACAGATCGTAAGGGAGATCCAACTGGATGTCAAGGACACAATGTGCTTCTACTGAGCCGACCGTGGGTAATCTATAGGCTCCGGACGATCCGTCCGCCTCTACTTGAGACCGATCGACCACTTTCCAACGGATCTACTGTTTGTCTGCCACTTAATGTCCATGTCCAACGTCCGGACAGACAATGCCCTCAGCCTCAGCGAATCCATCGACATCAGTATTATCTGAAACTACCAAGTTCCCACAGATCTCATCAGTTATTCGTTTCCAGCGTCGATTTGCAGGACATCAAGCGGAGTCCATCAAAATGGCACAAATTTCGTTGTGGGAGCATACAATGGGGGCATGATCTCTCTCTTTTCTTTTTCTCAGCATCTAACATAAGATTTGGGCTGTGGTCTGGCATCTTTTCTCTTGAAAAGATTGAGCAGCAACCATCAATCCCCTGCACTGACGTTCAGGAACCAGACTTGAGTGCCACGGCCTTGTTTAAGGAAGATCAGTATGCGTAGCAAGAATGAATATCAAAGAGAAAATAACCAACCATTTTTCATAGGTTTCGGTCTGTAGATATGAATGAGATTCCCTTGAAAGTCCAGTGTATCTGTGTACCGTATTGGTGGTATTTAAAGAGGATCGGACAACCGTCCGAAAGATACATGCTCGACTTGTTGCTCTTCCTTCGCATTGGCATGGCGGAGAGTCGTAATTGAAGAGACTCCAGGATCGGTCTGCCTCCGACTGCTGTGTAGCAGCGTCCTGACAGTTCATTCTATTTCTGTCCAGAGAACGCATCAAGGCGGTGGGGATCGAGGTCAGGGTTACGGTCAATCGAGGCTGATGTTGAAGATGGGGTTCTGACGCATCTGGAGCCAGATATGTGCAATGGAGAGATGATGGAGATGTATCAATACCATCACGTCTCCGCTGGGCGACACAAACTACGCAAAAGTTTGCGGCAACTGCAGTGTCACATAAATAAATGACAAGGATAAGTCTGAGCAGTTTTCCGTTCCCTCGAGGGTGCATCAAAACTCCTTTAAAAACAATCAGGATGTCCTGTAGCGAAGGGTTAGCAAGAGCGGTATGTCATCCGATCCTCAACAATGCCAAGCGTGACTGACTCTCCGTCTAATCAGAAAACTTATACCTTCAGTATCAATGCAGCACAGTGGCCAGTGGGGAATACCCTCTTGCTGAAGCATGCACCATGGTCTGTCAGTATTACGAAATTAAGGTGTAATGGATTTGACAAGAGAACAGATTAAACTGGTTAGGAACTGGAATGGCTCCATTCACAAACGAATTTTTGGCGACTGCGTGTCATATAACCCTATCTGCGTACTCGAGGTTTGTATTTCATCGACAGTTGTTGAGACGAAGCTCATCAGTGTGAAGCTGACCAGTAACAATGGTGGAGCCCTGAGCGACCTATGCCATTACGATTGTCTTCTTAACTGGAATGCTTTTTTGACGAATTGGTCTGATTCGAATACCCTTTTATCCACTGTTTGTTCATCCAACTTACTGATTCACTATAAATTGAGCCTTTTTAGGACATGACACTCACGTTGACGGTCATCGACAAAGGACCCGAAGCAATGGCACACAATTTGAAGCATTTAAAAAACTTCCTTCAAGTATTCGACAATCCCCTTCATAGCGATATTGCGTTCACTTTCGCTCGTCCACAACAGCCCTCGTTGCGCTTGTATTCGTCCCGAGGATTACTGAGCGGATTTGATGACCACTTTAAGACAAGTGAGCGGTTTCCAATCTGACGAGGATTGCTGCTATTAATCAACTCGCAGTGTTCGAGGACGATGGTTTCAAAGAGTCTCTGGACGTAACCGATGGTGAACAAGCGACGAAGGATGCTCCGCTTCAGGTCGAGGATGAAGATTCCGATCATGATCGTGACCTAAAACTGATACAAAATCTCGTTCGCGTCTGACTCTTCGGCTATACGTCTTGTAAAATTGTCCATAGGTGATGGTGCATGAGCCTCTTAAACTCAAGGAAATTCCGATGCCACACGCCTGTTACACAACGTATCGCGCTCTCTTGTTTTATCTGTACTCAGGGCTTGTCTTCATCTCGTCTGAAGAGGCGCACAGAACTGATGTTGTGGCAGAGAAATCGAGTTCGCATTTCTGAAATCGAATCGTAACGCTCGAGACGTCTGCTCTGGGAACAGAATCAGAGTTGATGAGGAATTTGCGCGGGACGGAGAAGATGGGAAGTCGTTCGCAACATCAACGGAATCAGTGGCCACACCAAAGAAACCTTCTACCGACTTGGACGCGTTTGCCGACCTGAAACGTGAGTATTATATTTTGTCGGGAGGACAGAGAGATGTGATTGGTTTTCAAGAGAGCTTCCTTGCGGTTTCGCCAAAATCAATCTATAAGCTTGCCCATGGTAAGAACTAGAATGTGAAGGTGCGCAGGCAAATTGACAGGCAACATAGTTTACGACATTCAACCGCTCAAAGATCTCGCTTTGCAGAACATTGTGGACCAGCTTACTTCGGACAACATCTTGTTTGAAATTACTTCAGATTTTTCAGCTAAATACCCTGACGTTCGAGCCAAAGAGACTGAATATCTAATTCAAAATTGGGTTCGATTCAGTTCATGTGAATTCCTTCAAACCAGCTGCTAACTCGATACCCACAGAAAAAAGTCGCAGCAAGTCCCGTACATGAACACTTCAGTGAGTGAAATCCTTCAGAACGGCTGTTTATTCGACTCTGACAGGAAAAACTCGCAGAGAGTCCAGAAAATGAAAGCTTCGTGGCCTCGGGCGCCGATCTTTACACGCTATTTAGTGAGATCATGGGCAAGTTGCAAGAGGCCATGGAGGAGTTGCAGAGGTGCGAAATGATCTGGCTTCAACAGAACCGCGCTGATGTTTGCAAATGTCTTTAGACTGTCGTCACCTGAAAACTTTTCAGATTTACAACCCGGCTTGTGGCCAGGCAAGGTGATGCTGCTACTATGTGGTACCCAGAAACTTAACACCTAAGGTCGAAATTTTACATAGATCTTTAACATCGCGTGATTTTGTGCCTACCTCAGATTGTCAGGGGTTTGGTATACCCGGAATACCTCATTAAGGGTCTCAATTATCCATTCAACAATTACTTCATAGGAAACACGTCTTTTAGTTCAGCAGTAGAGCTACGAGCAAGAGGCTTCTTTTTTGACGGTGTTATATGCCATCCTTGCTCAAATGGTCGTGATGACTCTTGATGACAATCACGCACTTTCCTGATCAAGCGAAATTGATTGAAGACCAACGCGACCTTTAAACTGGGTTTATCCTTGGTTTATCAATGATTAAAATAGTATTATAAAGGTGTAAGTACGTGGCTTCCGATATTAAAGCAAATTAACGAGAAATTAGGTCCCTTCCTTTGCACCTGCTGCCAGCTACCTTACTTGCCTCTGTTGGTCCTCATGCATATTTTGTTGGGTTTTGAAGCTAGTCCTGGAGAGGATTGTCAATTGGATCGATAGTATAATGATATTGAGGTGCCAGGAGACTGGGTCTTTGCTGTTGAGGGTGTGGGATTGATAGAATCTGTGAGTGTAGATCCTGAATCGATTTGGTGCGGTGATGTGGCAGGAATGGGCGTTTTGGGGTGGGGAGTGATGCATCAACCTCGACTGGTGACATTGGCCTCTTTCATGAGGTATTTGATGCAAAAATATGGTCTGAAGGATCGGGTTGTGTCACTGCTCTCAGTTTGTCTTAACACTCCGTTAGTATCAAATGTAACATACTAAATAGATCCATGCATTGGTTGAGACTCTCCCATTGCATTGTATGATTGGATTGTAGTTGCTCTGGGGCTAATTTGTTCCTGAAAACAGGATTGTGCCCCATGAATGACAGATTTTGGGGTTTCCCAGAGTGTAGTTGTGGAAAGCTTGCTGCAATTGACTGCTGAGGTCCGAAGAAAAGAGAAGGGAGGCTGGAGGTTGAGGGGACCGCTTCCTTTGTATGAGGTGATGATGGCTGCTGCACCAATTTTAGCATGGAGCGGAGGAGGAGATAAAGTAATCGGAATGGTGAATTACGGGGAGATGTAGTCTATTAGTACCTCCACCTCTTTTGCGTGGAGGTTTGTTCTTCTAAGCTTCCTCCTTCTCCCTCCGCTTCATTTCCCTCATATTTGCCTTCACTTTTTTCTCTTGTTCCTTCTCCTCTTTCTTCTTGGCAGTCTCTGCTCTCTTTCTTGCGGTCTCCACTTTCTTGCACGCTTCCCCAGCTGTTTTTTCTTCAGCTGCTTGCTCATTCTCCAACATCTTCTCATAGGCTTCTACACCACTCAACAACTGTGCTGTCGTCGTCAATTCTGTTTTCTTTCCCGGTTTCTTCTTTGACTCCAGGGCATTTCGCAACTGTCCATTCTGCCTTGTCAGCATCTCCACTGACGCTCTTAGTGCCCCTTCTTGATGTTGATCTTCACTCCGCACTGTATCCATTGCAGACAAGGCACGAAATAACAACATCGATGGGCTTTTGGCAGAGATGTGGATCCTCTGCCCCTCTCGATTGCGGAAGATGGTTAGTGGCTTCTTTGGATAGAAGTGATTTGGGTTGATCGGAGTATGCAGGGTCACCGTTAGAGCGTCGGATGAAGGGAGTCTCGTCGGAGTTGGGAGAACCGGAGCAGAAGAAGATGTGGAGATGTCTTGTTCTAGTGGAAGTTGAGCAGCCTGTAACTGTGTCGAATTAAGCGTCAGAGGAGGCACCTCTTCCATGCGTAGAAGGCAGGTTTCGGCATCAATGAGCTGAAAGCCCTCCTCAATTGTTGGAGGTTCCCCAGAATCTGAGAGAGAGTCATTGAAGTCGTCGTCAGAGAGTGGGTCAGAGCTGTTAGCGAGGGGGTCTTCTAAATGAGCGCTTTCGGCGAGGTCAGGAGGAATACAGTTGGGTAGCTGAGTGTGTGTTGAAGTCTGCCTTGCCTGTGCGAAATCAGCCTCCGTAAAATGGTCCCGATCCACAAAGGTGATTCCTGAGTAATCATACACCGTCAGGCCTGTAGCTGCCCATGCACTGACAATTGTTGTGGGCTTCATTCCTTCCGCCCGGCATATTAGGTACCTCATAATGAGGTTCTTCTTGGAAATATCAAACCCATCCTCCAGCATATCATCAGTGACCTTACTCCAAGCTTTACCAACCGGTCCGAAAACTCCAACATCTAATGGCTGGAGTTTGTGTGTGGTATGAGGAGGGAGGCAAATGATGTGGACGATGTTGCGGAGGTAATCCCAGACATAACGGATGATGAGAGCAGAAGCATGAGAACCGTGGCCATCAACAATGAGGAGAGCTGGACGTGTCGGATCGGGCCGCTTTTGGATGTAAGGGACATAAATTGATATGAACCACAGATAGCCCAAAACCTCATCTGTCCATCCATTTTCGGAGAGGGCAATGCTAAGATCAGTCATAGGGGTTAAAGAAAAGGTTGTCAGATTGAAAAGGACAGACAAGATCTCTTTTCTTTGATCATCCGATAGCCCACTCAACCAACTCTTCTGGAATCGTTTTCCTGGTGGGAGAGAGCTGCCACTCGCAGTAACACATTCGATAAGAGTTACCAGTTCAAGCTTGTCTGACTTTGCTCGATAAATGGCTCTTCTCTCAGCAGGCCCAATTACGCGACGAACTCCTATCTTCCGGTCGCCTCCCAGCTGAAAACCCTTCTCATCCATATTTGCCACATCATCCCATAAAATTCCGTATTTTCTCATGGCCCCCTCGAGAAGATCAAAATAGGAGTGGACATTTGTCCAATTGAAAGCTTTTGCACGCTTGGGATCCAAAGGATTTGCTTTGAAACTCCGTATCTCTGTTCCATGCCGCTTCATGAAACGATAATACCAGCCTTTCCCTAGTGGCCTCCCCACAATCTTCTTCACAACCAGGTATAAACCCCTCCTATGAAGAGGAAGCCCTGAATCTCCGACCCACCGAATCCAGCTCACCAGTCCTGCTTCCTCTCCTTCACTCAACAAGCGCTGATGTTGATGACTTTCTACCCGGTTTAACCCTCCAAGACACCGGTACCTAAGAGTACCATAATTCATGAAGGTAAAACCTCCATTTCCATTTGGATAGGAATACCGTGAAGCAAGTTCTCTATAGGAAATGGCGCACTGTGGGGTCCTTGGTTCTCTCGGCCTCTTCTTGGAGCTTCCAATAAATCTCCACTGCTTCCATCGCGCATGCGCTACCTATGACAAGTTTCCAGGATCCTTCCCGATGGATTAACGAATATGTTCGTTTATCACGGTCTCTTAACCCTGATATTACTCAAAGACAAATCCTCAGAAAATCTCTATGATCTGACGTAGAGAGTCCATTATAAGTTGGGAACGTCGATGTCTTGGGCCAATGCTTAGAATCAAATGCCACGTTTACTTCAGAGGCTGTCCGGCTTTGATTTGTATGGAGAGGAAACCGTACGTTGAGCTTTTGTCTTTCTTCGAGAGAAGGAAGGTATGTTTTGTTTAGCGTGCAAGTGAGTAGTTCCTAATGGTTTAGCACTCGAAGCATTAGCTTTGTTTTTGTCGTCTACACCATCAGGTACTTGTCCGTAAGCACTTCCTCTTTTGAGTTGTTTGTTGCCTAACAGCTCCAAGCGAGTTGCAGCAAGTTGGCCTTTTAAGTCCTCAACTTGTTGTTGTAGGGAAGCCATTTGTTTGCTGCACACGGCATTTATTCTTTCCCTGCACTGTTGTATTTTCTCTGACAGATTGGAATTTATGAAATCAATTTTTGCCTTGACTTCTTTATGAGCAGTTTCAGCTTCGCCGAAGTACATGTCTAGTTCCATGTTCATGCTCTTATGCAGTTTGTATGCATGATAGCGGGAATCTTCAACAATATTATTGAATTACTTGCCCAATTCTTCCTTAAGCTCTCTTTCGGTATCTTCTAATTGATCATATGTAAGTTCTTCTCCAACAATCCTTGTCTCACCTCCCACCTTTCTAGTCACTCTGTGGGTTGTGGTAGTCTAATGTCACTTAGGGATTTACCATGAGCCTGGAAGAGATCTTCAATTTGGAGGAGATAGAGGCTGATAGTTTCGTTGATTTGTCTACAACATATTTTGTCTGTAGAAGGTGTTTACAAAGCTGCTCATAATGGCTGTCCCATAATCTTCTCGCCCGCTGGCGAATAGCAGGGTAGACAAATAGAGATTGCACCGTAAAGCCATTCTTAACAGTGCTGGCTTCATTAAGACAATAACCCTACTTTTTAACAGTGTAAGAGCACACACGTAGCCTTGAAATTTTCATAGACAGTTCCCTTTACTGTTTGGATAGTTTCTCAAATTCCCTCTCATCAAAAACATCTGAAAAAGACGGCAGGGCCAGAGTTTTCCAGGCTATGAGACCTGCTGGGTTGGAGTTTGAAAGAGAGAGTAATCTGACTGTGGCCCTAACAACTACCCTGTCCAGGCAGGCGACTACTGGCATGAGGTTGGAGTTGTAGGAGAGGGCAGAAATGGGGGTCGTGTGGAGGGCCCCAAGTATTAGTCATTGGACATAGCATTGAGGGATTTCCAGGCACGTGGCTCTGCCTGTCTTCTTCCCTAAGCGGTGCCATACCACTGCGTTGCTGTCGGTCATCACACATACTGCAGCCTCGTAGGGGCGCCGATACAGTCGTAGGGGGATTCCCTTCGTTGTGTTGGAGAAGGGTGCCAGGAGGGAGAGCAAGGCTTTAGCCTTCTTTTCAATTGCTTTTAAATGAGAGTTGAAATTTAACCTGGAGTCGAGGAGCACTCCCAGGTATTTCATCTCTAGCGACTGTGGAATAGTTGTAGTTCCAACAGGAATAGTGCATCGGAGGAAACTATTAAAATCCTTATATATAAAGCACAACGGGTTTTTAGCATGACTCATGCATGTACTTTTGAGCGCTCATATCACCCCCACAACAACCCTTTCAGAATTCTGAGTATTCAAAGACCATTTGAAACATGAAAAAAAATTGTTTTCATGACTGAGTCAGGTGACTTCTCCCTGAGGGACGAGGTCCCACTCAGCCTTAACATGACAAAGCATGGGAGCACCAACGACGACGCATCACTAACAACATCACTAACAACAAACAGAAGATCCACACAAACTGACCCCTCAACGCCCTTCCGACCACTCCCACGCCCCAGAAAGGCCCAAAGTCCTCACAGGAGGGCGGTAAGGCCCACGCTAGGCCAGGGATTGGAGGGGTACAAAGGTAGACTTTGCTTCAACATCTACCTACGCTCTCCTCTCCTCCCGATAGCTACCGAACAACATTAAAATAGGAGGGGGGATACTTAAAGCAGCTAGAGGGCTATAGATGAAAGTGTCGGAGTAGGAAGAATCATTGGTGCGCACCTTTTTGGCAAGTCGGCTGGGGAGCCCGTTTCTTCCACTTCCATACATCTTCACTGCACACCAAACTTCAGCTGAGTCAAAGACATTTTAGGCATTTCAGAGGAAGTGCAAAGCAATCTGGTTGAACTTCTCGAATTTACGTACCAATAATTCATAGCCATGTGTTGCATCAACAAACTAACCAGGAACACAAATGGCAAATTCAAAACTGATCAATCAATTGTTGATAACATTGAAACCTTACTGAGAGCCTGTGTCTCACTGCTTAACAAAGATCCACTTAGTGAAATGTGTCGTATTTCTCTCAATCAGATTGTCAAAAACAGGTTTATCGGACTATCCTTGACAAAATCGAAAGGATTGAATGTAAACTTGCAGATGGAATCCACGTCCAGGAGGACAACATTCAACCCATATGGGTTCCGAATGCAAAGGATTTCCCTCCTCTCAATGCTCTCCCCTCCTCCCTCTCTCCTAGCAATGTTCAACATCCCCGCTCCAAGGCGGCCCTCAAAAAGGCCCATCAGAGGAGGAACAGTGCCAGGAAACTGACACTCTTCCCCCCGGAGGGCTCTACAAGCCCTTTAGACTATAAATCCGACACTGACTTGCTATCCCAAGTCAATAATGCCTTTGCTACGAGCATGATATTCAAAGACCAATCACAGGACAATACCTCGACTCCTAGGAAGTTACATTTGTCTCAGCTCAGCTGTCGACAGATTACCTGGAGGAGGAATAGCCCTGTGGTTTGATGACGATGTCACCTGCTCAAGGGCATCAGAGACTATCAGGCAATGGCGTCGGTCATGCGATGACCTAAAGGACTACACCATCAGTATTCCGGCGGACATTGTGGTGATTCATAAAATTGCGACCAATTGGAACATTAGGGGAATGGACCAGGTCACGGCCAAACTCCTTGACCGCAACAAATGGACAGAGGATGACATTGTTAAATTAGAATGGGTGTCGAAGAAGATCTTATGTTGAGTGTCCAGCGCTCCAAAAGTTTCCCGTCCCTGCTGATCTTCTTCAAATGTGGCAAAGTAGCACATCACGCTATCAAACGAGGTGTTTACTTCAATGGCAGATGCTTACAAGCCAAAAAGTCCATTAGGGCACTACCGAGGACATTTTGGGAAGAATTGTCATAGGAAAGGTAAACCAGTCTGCGGTGCCTGTCCAGAGGACCACAACACAAAACATTGCTCAAAGAACCTTACTTGCTTTAGGAAAGAAGGAATCAACCCTCCACAGTGCAGTGAAGATGCACCAGGCGCTCCTTATGAACACATCATGGTTAACCTCTGTTGTGCATATTGTGGGGAGAAAGGACATGGAGTGCATAGCGCATATGGTGGTGACAAGTACATCAAAAAGACTGGTGACAGGCAAGGGCCAGGAGAATAGAGCTAGAATCTGGAGAGTACTTTGAGAGAGATGATGTGGTTGTTGGTACTCAACCGATAGCCCAACACAAAGAGAACATCACAGACATTGAAGCAGTCAAGGGAACTGAGGGGCAGACCAATGCCCAACACGAAATGGAATCGTCGCCAGAAAGCAACAGAAACTTTACCCAAGAATGAATTATGTACCCTTCTCATGGTCACACAAAGCCAGTGTCTCCAGTCTTGATAATCTTTTTGAACCTCCTTCTAACCCCTTTACTCAAATCAGTACTTTACAATCTAAGAAACATATTTCCATCATCCAGCAGCACCATCATAAAAGAGGAACAATATCCCACTCTTTCATGAACTTTGATGACAGACTTGCCGATATTATCTTAATTCAAGACCCTCCTACTGTATTGCCTGATAGTAGCAAACTTATTATTTATCCTGGCTTTAAACATGTCATCTCAAAGAAAGTGATGACATCTGATACCAGAGCGGAAATTTCTAGATCCATCATTCTCATCAACCATAACTCCTTCTCCGGTGAATCCTGCGTTGAATTATCCAATCCTTACAAGGACATTTCTACTACTACCTTCTTGTTTCCAGGAGGGGAGCGCCTTCTAGTGATCAATGTTTATAATGCTGGGAGCAAATCCCAAGCAATTCACAATGTTGCCACATTCATAGAGGAGTTGTGTGCAAATGGTCTTTTGAGAATGGAAGACCTGATATACGTTGGAGGTGATTTTAATCTACACCACACTGAGTGGAACCCACCAGGGTATACGAAACCGATGGCAATGCAGCCATTCTCCTAGAGGTCTTCCAAGAACCAGGACTTACACTCACCTACCTACATCAGTGCCCTGGGATACGAGACAACTATCAATCTAATCTTTACAAACGATTTTGCGGATGAGTTCATCTCATACTGTATGACTGACTGAGGGGGAGACACCCACAAATCTGACCACTACAGGTTACTCACAAATCTGTCACTTATCCCTCCAGCGTTCGATCCACGTCCCCAGTACAACTATCAGTCAGCTGATTGGGAATTGGTCAGAGATCAATAATGCTAAGACCCAAGTATCGAAATAGGAGTTGAGGCTGAGGTTATTGACAAGGCAAGCAATCATGCCCAGTGTGATTAGAGGACATGGTGCTTTTTGAAGAGACTGCAAGGAGCCTGGGGATTCCTTTGCACAAGATCTTCAGCTTATCTGGCCTATGATCCCAGATCCATGGTATGAGGATCTCTGTGCTGGTTTTAGACGGTCAATTAATGTGTTTTCTTGGTGTCATGCCATTCCATGCTGCCTTCATTCGGTGGGAGCTTCATTGGACGAATATTTAGATGGTTATTGGATTCAGTAGGAGCTTTAGGAGGCAGCTGCCCAGGTGGGAGTGTTGGATTAAGTGTGATATTTCAGTGTTGTGTTTGTGTGGGCAACCACCTCCGTTGTGTTTACTTACTTGGAAGTTTTACTCCCTAGGGGGCGGTTTAAGCAATCATCATCTTTGACCATCAACTCCTATCCTCTAGCCCCATCCAGTATCCCATTCTCTCATTGGGAACTGCTCCAAAACCTTCAAGAGATTGCTAAAGGTCCCATCAATGACTTCCACCACAAAATCCCACTCCCAAACCACCACCTTTTTTGGTAATACGTTGTTCATGCCATACTCAAGGCGGTTGCTGACAACCCGACAAGAGTTAATGTCGTACACTCCATTGCAGACAGTCTTTTAAACACCCTTGATGTTGGATTAACCCTTAAATTAAATTGACTAGTCATTTTACCAACAGTGTAGATTAACCCTTTGTACCCAAGTTCAACACTTGATGCCTTCTCCGATGGATAATCCACTAGTTCAGCTAGAGAAGCACCAGAGCATGTTCAATGGTGCTTTGGCGAGGTGTACATTGGTATGTCTCCCCTGTGAAAACTATGGACACGTCTCATTTGGCTTCCTTCCACGTAAACACTTTACACCACACCCGGACATGATGCACATTTTATACTTTCGACCCAAACCATAATACACTGTTGTGAGTACAAACTCTTAAATCTCCCAGAAGCTCTCCATGGTCAGTAAGAGAGCGACAGTGATTGACCCTGTCTTTGAACATTTCAGTACCTTTCAGATTCAGAAAATAAGGGGGGATTGTCGGAATCGCCCTCAGATCACCCATTTTTAGCCTATTTGGAGTTGTAGGTTTGATTTATGTTTGTGTTGGGGGGTAAGCGACAAACTGTGACAACTATGGTCACATGAGTGCCCCGCAATGTAAAATACACATATACCCCCCTCACAAGGATTTTTCCCTTCACGCTTCCCAGTATGATAGGAAGAATCCTAGTCTCAATAGGTTATGAGCCCAACACTCTAGCCGGGAGAAAACCGTTATCTCGCACCCACACCTAACAACAGACTTTGGACCCTATCAACAAGGAGCATGGGTTGGAGATTAGATTATTTTCAGCAGGGGATCGGTGCATACCCTAGACTAGCAGGATCAGCGTATTCTGACTACCCGAACCGCCACTGGTCCTTTGAAAGACTAGCTGCAATTGGCGCTCCAGGTTCTCCATTCTACCCGTGAGCGTGACGACTACAGCCGTGAGCTGAGAATTCTTCTCCTTGAGCGTGACTACTTCAGCTGTGAGCTGAGAAGTCTTCTCCTTGAGCGTGACGACGTCATCCTCGAGACTGCTCACTCTTTCCCTAAGGATCGCATTATCCTTCCTGAAGGGGTCGTCTTTGGATAGGGAAGTTTGCAGGTTATCCACAGCAGAGGATGACCTCGACATGACAGAGAGCAGGGTGATCTTCGCTGAGTGTAAGAAATTGAGCTGCCCGACAGGAGGATATTGCGGCACAATAGAGATTTGGAATACTGTGTGATCCCTAGCGCTGGCTAAATCGTATCGGTATCCCATCAGGATGCTTTGCCACTAAGGCTCCCATACGGGGTGCCCGTGGCCCGTACGGGGAAACCCATGCGGGGTTTGAGGTTTAAAAAGTCAACCCATCCCCTTCCCTCCCCCCGTAGGCGCACCCCGTGACGGGGAAGGGGAAGGGGACCCCGTGGGGAAACAGCTCTCGGGTACCCCGAGGGATCAGACCAATGAGATAATGGATAATAATTGTACGCAAAATAATCAGCATCAGACATGAGATTGACGATTAGTTACGTCTTCAATTGCCGTCCCTCTGTTGTCTCTTTTCCCGATTCTGCTCCAACCTATCCACCCTCTCCTCCTTTAACATTTGAACCATTTCCTTAAGTGGCGGGAGCACTTTAGCTTCATCCCAAAGACGGAGCATCATTTGAGAGCGAAAGGTCACATCTGACATGGAGCGCTGCAAATAAGATGCAATCTGGCGTCCATCTGAGAACTCGCGTTCAACATCGGTGGAGGTTGCTAAGAGATATGTTAGAAGGAAGGACAATTGGCTGAATCACGTACATGGGACAGCAGATATGTCCATGCACATTTGATGGAAGCTTTTCAGGACCGGTTCTGAGCATGCGTCCCACTTGTTATAATGGTACTGAAGTGGGTCAATTTGCACTAAGTTTACGACCTCGACATCCTCCTTCTTCTCACAAACCCACATAGAATCTGCCGGTGCTTCAACAAACTCCTTCACACGGTTAGCCTCATCATCTGCTCTCCGAGGATTTTGAAAGCTGGCCATTAATTGTGGATCATACTCCGCAAGAGATAAGTTGGCCTTCATTGACAAAACAAGAGCCAATGAGAAAATGGCAGTCGATTAGAAAAGTGGACGAACTCGCTGGAGTGCAAGCTCAATCCCCATTGGGGTCACGGTGCATATATTCTTTGGTTTGTAGAACTCTTCCCAGAATTTGGCCAACCTGTCCATCGGAGGCTTGATATCCACTTCTTCATCCCATCCAAGGCAACGCAGATACTCAATTCGTCGCTGAGGGTGAACACCTGACATCAATACACTCAGCATTCTAGAAAGGGAGCGACAAGACTTAGAATGAAAGTTTTACCTATAGCCCAAGGATAAATGTCTGATTTGTCTGCACATTTCGTGTAGTACTTATCTAGCACTTTGTGTGCCAACTCTGCACCGGCTTGAATCGACTTGTGTACCTTTGGTCTGGTGCCATCTGCTTTTGGCTCGTACAAAGTCGAAAGATGTTGGCCAAGGTTATTGAAAAGGACGATGATTTCTCCTAAATGTGAGAGGTTAGCCTTCGACTGTTGAAGAGTGATGGTCTTTGCCAACTACGGAACGAATCAATGAGAACAGCTGTGGGAACAAGAGAGAAACCTACATTCAAGGTTGGTTTCATCTCTTTAAGGATTGTCCATTCCGCCGCAGTCAGCCGACATTTTTCCAAACCATTTAACGGAACTGCTGTTAGCTGAGTGATGCCTGGCTCCAAGAGTAGAGCTCGTTCAATCATATCACCTTTATCATTCCATCGAGTCGGACAATGCCGAATAAGCTTCAGTTCAGGATCAACATCTTTGAGAGGGCCGTCTGGGTCTCGTTCTTGTTGTCGCTTTACCGCCTCCAACAGCTCGGCTCCCAAACGTTCGGATGAGTCTTGTACACGTCTTGCAAGAGCTGTAAGCTGTTTTCTTCTTGTAAACAAGCAAAATGTGTCGAAAAGAAGTGGAACAAACCTTAGTAATTGTAAAGCGAGCTGTCTTCAACTCCTTGTTGATCTTCGCTTGTTGCTGTTCTTCAGCTTCTTGAAGAATCACTGCTTCATCTGTCTCCTGAGCATCTTTGTCTATGGATGAGCCAGTACCGTAAGTGGCAGAAGGCAAACAAGGGCAAGAGTTACCTCGTTTTGCCAACTTGTCTCGGAAGGCAATCTCAATCTCTTCTTCCAGCTCGGCAAGAGCCCATCATCTGGCTCTCTAACGTTCAGAGCCCGCACATTTGTTGCTTTCTTGGTAACTGGCTTTTCAAACCGGGAGAAGAATGCCTGCGAAAGGTATTATGGTTACATCATGTTACAAAACACAAGGGGTCATGAACAATGTGTACCTTCATTACAAGATTGAGGATGTGGTTGAAACACCGCACCCTTGTTTGAGTGCCGCGGAATGCATGCATGCCACTATAATCCTGGAGGCAATCCACAAATGTATCGTTGTTGGATGCATTGTCACTGATTGCAGCAAAGACCTAAACGTAATATCAGCGGATGAAAGGAAAATAGAATAACGTTACCTTTGATTGGATGCCAAACTCGACCAAAAGCTCAAATACTGCTGCAGCCATGTTGAATCCTGTATGGGACTCCTTCATTCTATTCCATGGATAGGATAAGTAAATAAACTGAAAATAAAGGAAACGAAATATGTGGACCTGATGATTACATGGGACAGCAGATATGTCCATGCACATTTGATGGAAGCTTTTCAGGACCGGTTCTGAGCATGCGTCCCACTTGTTATAATGGTACTGAAGTGGGTCAATTTGCACTAAGTTTACGACCTCGACATCCTCCTTCTTCTCACAAACCCACATAGAATCTGCCGGTGCTTCAACAAACTCCTTCACACGGTTAGCCTCATCATCTGCTCTCCGAGGATTTTGAAAGCTGGCCATTAATTGTGGATCATACTCCGCAAGAGATAAGTTGGCCTTCATTGACAAAACAAGAGCCAATGAGAAAATGGCAGTCGATTAGAAAAGTGGACGAACTCGCTGGAGTGCAAGCTCAATCCCCATTGGGGTCACGGTGCATATATTCTTTGGTTTGTAGAACTCTTCCCAGAATTTGGCCAACCTGTCCATCGGAGGCTTGATATCCACTTCTTCATCCCATCCAAGGCAACGCAGATACTCAATTCGTCGCTGAGGGTGAACACCTGACATCAATACACTCAGCATTCTAGTAAAGGGAGCGAGAAGACTTAGAATGAAAGTTTTACCTATAGCCCAAGGATAAATGTCTGATTTGTCTGCGCATTTCGTGTAGTACTTATCTAGCACTTTGTGTGCCAACTCTGCACCGGCTTGAATCGACTTGTGTACCTTTGGTCTGGTGCCATCTGCTTTTGGCTCGTACAAAGTCGAAAGATGTTGGCCAAGGTTATTGAAAAGGACGATGATTTCTCCTAAATGGGAGACGTTAGCCTTCGACTGTTGAAGAGTGATGGTCTTTGCCAACTACGGAACGAATCAATGAGAACAGCTGTGGGAATAAGAGAGAAACCTACGTTCAAGGTCGGTTTCATCTCTTTAAGGATTGTCCATTCCGCCGCAGTCAGCCGACATTTTTCCAAACCATTTAACGGAACTGCTGTTAGCTGAGTGATGCCTGGCTCCAAGAGTAGAGCTCGTTCAATCATATCACCTTTATCATTCCATCGAGTCGGACAATGCCGAATAAGCTTCAGTTCAGGATCAACATCTTTGAGAGGGCCGTCTGGGTCTCGTTCTTGTTGTCGCTTTACCGCCTCCAACAGCTCGGCTCCCAAACGTTCGGATGAGTCTTGTACACGTCTTGCAAGAGCTGTAAGCTGTTTTCTTCTTGTAAACAAGCAAAATGTGTCGAAAAGAAGTGGAACAAACCTTAGTAATTGTAAAGCGAGCTGTCTTCAACTCCTTGTTGATCTTCGCTTGTTGCTGTTCTTCAGCTTCTTGAAGAATCACTGCTTCATCTGTCTCCTGAGCATCTTTGTCTATGGATGAGCCAGTACCGTAAGTGGCAGAAGGCAAACAAGGGCAAGAGTTACCTCGTTTTGCCAACTTGTCTCGGAAGGCAATCTCAATCTCTTCTTCCAGCTCGGCAAGAGCCCATCATCTGGCTCTCTAACGTTCAGAGCCCGCACATTTGTTGCTTTCTTGGTAACTGGCTTTTCAAACCGGGAGAAGAATGCCTGCGAAAGGTATTATGGTTACATCATGTTACAAAACACAAGGGGTCATGAACAATGTGTACCTTCATTACAAGATTGAGGATGTGGTTGAAACACCGCACCCTTGTTTGAGTGCCGCGGAATGCATGCATGCCACTATAATCCTGGAGGCAATCCACAAATGTATCGTTGTTGGATGCATTGTCACTGATTGCAGCAAAGACCTAAACGTAATATCAGCGGATGAAAGGAAAATAGAATAACGTTACCTTTGATTGGATGCCAAACTCGACCAAAAGCTCAAATACTGCTGCAGCCATGTTGAATCCTGTATGGGACTCCTTCATTCTATTCCATGGATAGGATAAGTAAATAAACTGAAAATAAAGGAAACGAAATATGTGGACCTGATGAAACCGAGCCCGATCTGCTTCATGTTCCCGCCATCATGATAGTGGAATATGACCGCAATGTAGCTAAAGCCATGTGGAGAGGTCCAGCCATCGAGTGAAATCGAACCATACTTGCAGCACTGGAGTGTCTATGTAGATACACGACAGTGGTCAGTACATTGCAATGAAGGCAAAAAAAGAAATAGCGGACCGCAAGATTTCGCTTGATGCATTCGTGCTTGCCCCACCCGATGGAATGCGCAGATGCAATGGTCAATCGTGCTCTGCAGCTGAAGGAGCCCATCGCAAATGTCTGCGGGAAGCCAAAGCTGAAGCTGGAGAAATGCTGACTGACAGGAATGAGTGGTCGATCTTGGATGAGCTTGTTCCTCTGTTAGATTTCTTCTCCAATGCCATGACCTGTTGGCCTATTGTATTGTCGAGGGTCCTGATCAGCACGATTAACAGTTCAAAGGTGGAGGTTCAAAGTCAGATTATCTTCCATACACTCTCTTGCTGTTTTATAAATTTTTGGCCAGGGATTGACCCTCCACATCATTCCTTGCAACTTCCTCAAAGTCCCTTCCTTGAGTTTGTACTGTCCAACGGTCTCTACTCTTTGTCGAATCTGCTCTTCAGAATCCAGCATGTAGATTTGTACGAACAGTTCATCTCCGTCAGAATCAGGTAGCAAAGTTCCAATGTGATGGCACATCTCCCCTTGAATCCGAAAAGAGTAAACTTCTTGCCCAGGAATAGGAGGCAGCTTGACTCCAAGAGAAGTAAAGGAAAGAGCATTATTGTAGGAGTGGATATTTTCTGGAAACTGGGTTGATTAATAGCTTATGGAATTCTGCTGGTAGTTCTTCATAAGCAGGAAGGATAATCTTTCCCAGAGAACAACAGTTAGAAAACTTTGGATTCTGCTTAGAGCTCCTCGCTATCCGTTCCTCGAGCCAATGAAAGGCACCACATTCTGAGCAAAAAAGGCTTCATTCCATCCTGAAAATCGGATGCCTCCACCGTGTATGGTAAGTAGTTGAATGCGGAAAAAGGATGTTAATCTTGTCTTACATCCCGAGAAGCTACCACCTTTTCATCAGGAAGAGTGGTATTCTCAAATCCTCCCCCTGCTGTCCATTCAAGGGACTGTCATCGATTTCTTCACGTAAAGGTGGAGGGTCTGGCTGTGGTTGGTATTGGCGTCCTCTAGAAGGTTCACCCTCCTGCTGCTGCATACAAATTTGACAGGTCTAATGTTGAGGAGGTGTGGGTTGTGTAAGCTGAAAGAGCTAAGGCAACCCTGCAGCATGTCTCTCTGAATGGCTGGGAGATCAGATCAACAGGGCTATCTTCTCGCCTCTGATGTTGGGCCCAATTCGTGTCTTAGCACCTTTTTTTTTGCTTGGGACAGGGCATAATGAGTCTACTTGGCCATCAGAAGCAGGTAAGAGCCTATATTTCACTGACAGTCAGTGCTTCCCTTCCCTCATGAATGGCAAAAGCCAACTTTTGGCACACAACTGAGAAATGATCAAACCACACTATATAAACAAATCACAAGTATGCAGGGCAACCCTGGGCAAGGCTGCAAATGCAGGGCAACTCTGGGTACGCCTGCTGTGGCGGAATTTGGTTCATTGCAGGGCAGCTGTGGTGGAATTGGGGAACAGAGTTGGCTATATTCTTGCCTTGCTTCCAAGGGTTCGAGTCCAGTACAAAGTGTATTTTTCAACCCTTTCGGAATAAAATTTCCTTGCAGGTTCAGAAAGGGGCAAGCGTATGGGATATGATGGTATAATACATTTCATTCTATTGTGCATGGTGAGGGAGGTGTGACGCCCCGTAAAAAATCCTTTCTGGCCATTTTCCTTGTTTTTGCGATTTTCCCCTAGCTTTTTCCATCTTTTCCGTCTAGCAGGAAAACACAGAATATATGGGTTGGGTTACGTTTTTTGGCGTTTTTTTCCAGCACAAGTGACAAGGTGATTCGCGCAAAAAATAGGAATTTCCATTATTTCCTTCGGTTTGCCTGATTTCTCATCAATCCATGCCTCCTTCCCCTCCTCCTTCCCAAGTTCCAAGCCCTCCCCCGGCACCCGCTTCTCCCCTCCCTGCTCCACTATTCTACCCGTCTGCGCATGACCCTCCTTTCCAGCTCTACACAGATACAATCAATCTACCGTTAAAGTTGAGTTAGTAGAATCCCTCACCGTGACCTTGACAGCTTCTGATTGCTCTTTCCAACGCCTATTCCAGCCCTAAAACAATTGGCAATCAGCAGAGGACATACAAGACAGACAGACAAACAGCTTTCTTAGTCGCCGAAAGAAGTGTGTATTCCTTTTTAAATCCAGTTCTGCCACCATGTTGCCTGCAGCATGCTCTTGCTCGTACTGTTGCATACGGAACCGTTTGTACATCTCCCTGCATCACCATGAAATGACAAATGTGTACATTAGTTATGAGTTTATGCCATACTGCACTGCTGACACAGCTTCCACCTAGGATCCGCTTGTTTGTCCCTCCTTTTGGTACAGGGGTAGACTCAATATGAAGTGCACAAGATGCCTAGCAACTTTCAGACACACTTAACACGTAGTATGTGGACAGTGCTTACTGTGAAAGATGACCCACCGTTGTTGACTGCCATGGTCTTCCCAAACGTACGAGGTGGTCGCACCGTCTCCTCGGCAAAGGGTCATGCAGACCCTGAAATGTTGCCTTTTGCTTTAATGTGTTGGTGAGTTAACGAGAATTTGCATTAAAGGAGCATCTGACCAGACGGAGTGCCATCGACGGTGCTCTCCCGCATTCCTGCCAGCGCCTATTCCTTTCATTAGCGACACTCTCCGCTATCAAGCAGGCGCACCGCTGCTTCTGTAGCGATATCCGTGGTCCCAGCAGGTGCATGGTGTATGTTGATGAGGGAAACTGGGACGTCTGTTGCATGAGATGAACGTGGCGGATTCGTCGTAGCATCTGAAGCTTTCCTATGGTCAGCCTCATGACATTCTGTACCAGGAAGAATTACTGTGGCTTCTCTCAGATGCTCCTGTGAGATTGAAGTTATCCTCGGCAATCGTAAGTTGAGTGAGGTTAGTCGAATTTGAGGGATCCAAGGGAGGCGAAGCGTGGGCTGAACCGTTGGCTTGGACAGGAGGGTCACAGTCTACACTCGATTGTAAAGCTCAAGTAAATACGGTTAGCTATATTCCTGTGTAAATCAGAAACATACTTACCACTATCGAAACAGAATGTTCCAACCCCTGCTTTCTTCATGGAATCTGTTGCCATGCTAACTTCTTCAACAGGCAGTTGGTGATGGGTCACAGTGGTGGCATATTCCACATTGCCCAGCGGCACATGTTTAGCAGAAGTGGAAGTCACTGTACCTGCAGCACGTCGTAATCACAGCCAATCACTGCAGTGAGCGTGGCCACTTGAGTCTGCATTGCAAAGCAAACAACACACCTTTGAAGGAGATGGTGGCAACTTGCAATTGCAGGGTCTATCGGTATAGGAACATCAACAAACCTGCCGGAATATTAGTCTGGAGTGGTATCAGATGAAAATGACGACCATTGTGCGTGAATCTGCTCCTTGCTTCTTGATCCTCTCTACAGCGAGAAGTTGGTTCTTGTTCCGCTCGTGTGCTTTTACAGGCGGAATTGAGACCTGATTCTGTGGGATACTGGTTGTGGCTCCTGACGTGACGTCTCCGTTCCCAGTAGCTTCTTCTACTTTCGGACGCTTCTCGCGACGTCTAATACCGGACCTAAAACGTTCTAATTGACGATGTCTGCTTTCACCAAAGAGATGATCGGCCATTGCATGTCCTTCGCACTGGGTCAATTCGGGAAACTTGGTCTCAAGCACCACGACACCGTACGCGAGGGAGCAGTGGGCTGAGGTCTGTTTTGTGGCGCAACGTTTATGGAAAGATTGCAGACAGCCAACCTGGAAATTGTTCGCTTTCTTGTTACCCATGGCGAAATGAAAACAAAACACATACTGAAGAGACTCATTAAGGCTAGGGCTCGACACCGTCCCGTTGGAAACGGGTGACGGCATACGGTGGACGGCTCCGAAACAACGTCCCGATCCGACCCCGTTATGGCTTTTTGATTTTCTTCCTCGGACGGTTCCAGCGGACGGGTGGAGACCGCATGGCTCCGGTCCGATTCGAAGATGTACAAGTCACGGGTGAGTGAACGGGGTAGGGATGGCCAGGTATGTGGGATGCCTTGCCTGGAATGACAAATTCCTGACGATGGAAGTTTCAGCAGGACAATAACGGTTGATCTCACATTCCAACGCTTGATCCACACCTATGATGCATTCGTCTCCTCGTTCCGCTTTTGCCTCTCAAACCAGCGCTCTCCCCAAAGAAATGGATTCTGACCTGAAGGAGTCGTATGAGATTGGAAATTTAGGATGGAAGAGAATGAAGATGCCAGATCCGAGAAGTGATGGACATTCTGTGATGTGTTTTGTGGAATTTCTGATGAGTATCACTTGCTTTCTCTTTGTAAATCTGGCAGTGAGGAGGACCGTGTCCGAGAAGCATGTTACATCAAGTTTGGGCAATGCAAGGATAGTAGAATCTCTTAAAAGGTGTCGACCTTTTCCGTTTCCTTCCTCAGAGTAGAAACTGCTCCTGCATGCCTGTCATGGATCCAATGGAACCTCACAGTCGAAGAAGCAACAGAATGAAGAAACCTGTCGACATGGCTCGCAAGAACAACGAAGACGGAACCTCTCTGTCGGAAAAAGCGCAGAAGAAAGAGTTACACGAGTTGTACGCCTTCTTCCTTTCCATTTTCATCTGTTAACTGACCATGTTCGCCTACAGGTTATTGAAACAGGCAAAGGAGAGCGGATACCATGCGACACGATACCTACTTTCGCAAAGCCAGTCTCTTACTAAGAGTCTCAACGCCAACTCGGTTTGTCTCTTTCTAATTTCACGTTCTTCGATTAACTTAAGCACCTCCAGAACACAAACTCCACGTTGGCACTGAGTTCCCTGCACCTCATCTCCCTTGTAATCTCAACTACTGCTGATGACTGTCAACCTCTGGACGAGGACGATGAGTTTGTCCAATTTTCGGTACAAAAGCTGGATCAGTCTGGCATAGGTGGTGCAGCAGGGATTACATCATTCGTCAAGCTTTGGTTTGAGACCCGAAAGCAGTACACCCTGTTCCCGTCAGTAACTGTCGAACGACTTCGATATCTCAGCAAAGCCGGCGCTACTATTGTCAAGCTTCTGATTAAAGTCGGGGAACTGGAGGAGTTTGAGGAAGGAAAAATTGACTCAGATTTCATGTGTGAAGATGAAGGGGGAGAGGGAGCCGAGTCTTCAACATCAGCATCGGAGGAGGATGCGAGAGAGTTGAATCAGGCAATGGCGGATGCGATGAAGGAGAGGAGGAAGGAAGATGGAACCGTGACGGGGAAGACACGAGCCCAGAAGAAAAAAGAGAAGAAGAAACAGAAGAAGAGAAAGGTACCGGGAGGGGCGCAAGTGGTTTGTCTTTCTGACTTGACTATTCACACAGATAAGATGCTGATGATGACAAACAAGGAAACAACCGATGATGATGAGCAGGGACCAAATGTCTCTGAGCCCAAGTGGAAGGCACGTAGCAGTCGCTTTTTTTCAGCAGTGCCAGTTTTGACACCAGGATTAGAGAGTTCACAACAATGAACCTCGTGGGAAAGCAACCTGCAAGTTCTTCTACCACCTTGTTAAGGATCACTCCACCATTCCAAAAGCCACTTTCAGCAATCGGCCCGTCGTTCCCAGTGATCGTGTCTTTCAATGTCGCTGATGCAACCTCTACTTCCGCCAAACAATGGAAAGCAAGTACAATTACGACTCGTTGATCAATCATCTGCACAACAAGCATGGACAGCAGGTCAATAAAGCCCTTAGACGACTTATGAGTACCGCAGCTGGCGACGACCTGAATGATGCCGATATCAGATTCGCCAAGAAGGAATTGACATATCCCGAGTATAAGTCTTTGCGAGGAGAGTCAAGGTCAGATGATGGAGATGTGCCAGCTCCAGGAAGTATTCGCTTGTGGATGCAAGGTCACTCCATAGCCAATGGATTGACATTTAACCGGAAAAGCAATGAGGTTCGTTTTATCATTCGGTAGAGTAAGAAAGCTGATGGGGGATTGCAGGATGTCAATCCAGAAAAGCTGAAGTATCTGCTCACCCGCTGGCTCTCAGTCAGCGCTCAACCATTTACTGAGGTTGAATGCCGGGAATTGCGGGACCTGCTTAGTTACGTTCATGGCTCTCAATTAGATGTTCCCACTTCGACAACCATGCGACGTTTGACCGCTGAGTACTTCGACAATCTCCAAGAAAACCTTGTGCAATATTATGAGGTGTGTTCTCACTCTGTTCACGTTCATTTGTTGCATGCTCTGGCTGATGATGTGCATCATACATAGCATTTTGAATGCAAGTTTGCCATCTCACTTGACCTTTGGACTGCCAGCACCAATTCAAGCTTTCTTGCGATCTGCGGCCATCCTGTCGACGCAAACTGGAATCTCAATACGGATCTGTTGGACTTTGTTGAAGTGCACGGAAAGCATAGTGGGAAGAAGCTCGCAAAGGCAGTTTATGATGTTCTCACAAAATTAAGGATATTGGAAAAGGTATGTATATTCTAAAAGTTGTTCAGCATTCTCAAGTGTGCATAGATTTCTGTCATCATGTCTGACAATGCCAGTTCCAACGATACGATGATGCAAGAGCTAGAGTCACTATTCAAGAAGGACGGCATCACCTTCCCAGCAAACGAGTGTAGAGGAAGATGCCTTCCACACATCATTCATCTCTCCGCTATTGAACTGCTCAATTCGATTGGCGCATGGCCAAAGAACAAACCCACAGCCTCCACAACTCCAGCCTCTGGAAAACCGAAAGATCTGAATGCTCTCGGTATGGCCCCAACGAGCCAACCTTTACCTCCAGGTCTTGTCGAGGAAGGGACCAGTAATGATGGCATGTGGGAACCGTACCAGAGTACCGTCGAGAATCTTACGACTGCCCACGATGAAGATGACACATCGGAACCTGAAGAGGGTGGGAGCGAGGCGCTGGATGATGATGTTCCTAGTTCTGAGAGTAATACAGACATCGGAACTGCCATTCAACGGGTAAGCCTGCTGTCTCACTTTCTCATTATAAAAGGGGCTAATGAACTCATATTGGCATTCTAGCTCCGTGTCATTGTCAAGTGCGCTAGGTCGTCTCCTCAGAAAAAGGAATGGTGGTTTCGATGTGTTGGTACGGCGATGCCAGTGCTGGAGGAGAAGGAAAAAGTCTTACTTCTCGATGTTCGAACACGCTGGTCCTCGACTTGTTTCATGCTCAAGAGAGCGCTGGCTTTTCGGCGGGCTGTAGATGATTTCTCAGTAATCCAAGTGAAAGAACTCAAAGGTGTCTGCTTGTTGGAAGAAGATTGGGCTGCAATTGAACTTGTTGCGACATGGTTGGAGGAGTTTGCTGACATCACTGCCTTGATGTCTAGCACCTCCTGTGTCACGGTCAGTAGTGTTGTTTTGCTATTTATCCAGCTGTTTGAGAAGCTCGAGCAAGCGGTGGCCAAGCTGCCTGGCACCACTGCCCCAGTTGTCAAGGTCGGCTTGATGAAGGCACATGAGAAATTAGCCAAGTACTTCTCGAAGACTGATGAATATCCATGGTACTACTGGGCAATCTGTACGTCTATACTTCCAATTATGTTCCATCACTGATTTAGCCTCTTTACTTCAGTACTGGATCCTCGCATGGGTCCTACGACCTTGGAAGACACAGCTCGTGGTCTTGATCCTTGGGCCATTGAGCGAGCAAAGTCGAGCCTCAAACTCAAGTTCGATCTTGAGTATGCACTCGTCACTCCCCCACCATCAACACCTGCCTCCTCCACTCCAGTGTCTACCGAAGTTGCAGCTTCCTCAAAACCCATGACCGCTGTGGAGAAACTCAACGCACGTCTCTTCCCCAACGCTCGCAAGGTCAGCAATTCTTCACATTTGCATCCTCTGGAACGGTACTGGAATTACTTGAGTGCTAAGGAAGAGGTGGATTCGGAAGACTGTGTTAAGGATGCTCAGGTTGATGTGATGCTCTGGTGGAAGAAGCAAGCCCAGAGCGGAAAATTTGCTGCATTGGCTCCTTTGGCCAGGGACGTGTTGAGCGTTCCAGGTACGTGCTCACAACTTAGTTAATGTTGTACTCAGATCACTGATCATCTTGGTAGCTTCCTCTGTTGCCATCGAACGCGTATTTTCCTCTGGACGGGATGTCATCTCCTTGCGTCGTGCTTCACTGAAAGCAGAAACTGTTCGCAAGTTGATGCTCTTACGAGCATGGTGGAGACATGATGGAAAGATGAAAGGAGGCTTGGAGTGGCTTTTTCGCATGCCTCAGGATGTCCCAATGCCTATTGTCATTGACTAGACCACAAGTGGAAGTGATTGAGATTCTTAATTGAGGATACGTGGAGAGTACGTGATGATGTTATATTACATGGCTGAGTTAGAATAATGATTGGACCGTTGAACCGAATAAACCGTCTGGTGACCCGTTTTGGCTAACCGTATGCCATCCCGCCCCCGTCCTCTTGGAGAGGATGAAGTGAACGGACGGGGTCAACGGGACGGGTGTACCCCGCCCGTCACCCGTTGAGAGAAAAAAATCAACGGGTCGGCACGGTGTCGAGCCCTAACGATGACGGCTGGTAAACAGGGCCCCTTGAGGGTCGATCGTTCAAGGAAGCCAAACGAAAAGAAACGGATTGCAATATTGGAGCTTCTGGGAGATATGGGTAGAGCTTTGTGCACAGTATTTCCATCTTTTGGTCTCAGTTTGGTTGAAAATAGTGTGTGTTCTAAATCCCCCACATGATTTCTTTCCCTTCCTTGGGCCATAGTGGAGTGTGAGTTTGTGCTCTTGATTCACGGCGCTGCAGCCAGAAAGAGCTGTAGCTGTATAGTAGTAGTAGAAACTGCTGCTCCCGAATGTCGCTGGTAATAGGCCGCCGCCATTGCCCAATCTATATCTCATTCCTGCTGCACACAATGGATATCCCAATTGATCAAAGTTTCATTTCATAGCGATATTACGCCAGCCTGTAACCACCATCGACCTCAATTCTAGTCCCAGTCACATACTTGCACTTCAAAACAAACAAGTACGCCTCAGCGACTTACAAGTGGAAGTGATTGAGATTCTTAATTGAGGATACGTGGAGAGTACGTGATGATGTTATATTACATGGCTGAGTTAGAATAATGATTGGACCGTTGAACCGAATAAACCGTCTGGTGACCCGTTTTGGCTAACCGTATGCCATCCCGCCCCCGTCCTCTTGGAGAGGATGAAGTGAACGGACGGGGTCAACGGGACGGGTGTACCCCGCCCGTCACCCGTTGAGAGAAAAAAATCAACGGGTCAGCACGGTGTCGAGCCCTAATCCAAACCCCCTCTTTTTAAGCCATCCGAACCTCTCCTCTCTTCCTCTCCTTCTCAGGGCACCTACCCGACCTGTCTCTGCCCCATCTCAAACATTTATAACATGGATACCGCTCACTTACGTACGCAACTCCTCCTTCCTCCCCTTCCTTTACTCATAATAACCTCAAAGACACCTCTACCATTTCTATTGCTCCCGAAGGTGTTTATGTCTATCCCGCATCTTCCGCCGGAAGAATCCAACTCTTGACCTGGGATAATCTCAAAGCTTTCTTCCTCGATCCGTCAAGCACCGAAGCCTTGCCTGACGGTGATATTGTTAAGCGCACAGCTGAAATCCTTCGCGAAATGGAAACTCAGAATCAAGATGGTCCGTTTTCCTCTGTTCCCACTCCTTCAGTACCTAATTTTCAACGTTCAGGCTCTAGCCAACCCTTTCCTTTCCTTCAATGAACCTCATCAATACAAATCTATTGTATGCGTTATCGTCCTCCTCGCCTTTCACGTTTTGATTCTAACAACTGCTCATGACCCTCTCCAATTTTCGCGATGTACCTCTTTGCACCGTCACAGAAACCCTTTTCTTTCGATTCCTTGCTCCGCCTATATTACTGTGTATCGTGTATGCAAACCTTCCTTTTGCTGGTTCCTTCCTCCTTCAAACGTTCGGAGTAAAGAGACAGCGAATGTCCTCTATCCTACCCTTCAACTTTCTGCTACGTCCTACATGCATGCATTCTGTCAACAACCCTTTCCTACTGCCTTTCAAACAAATCCCTAACCGTCCAATTTCTCCTCCTTTTATTTTACCAAACCCCCCCTCCTAACGCCTCCTCACCTGACCCATTTTCCATGAACGAAACCCCGCCTGTGCAAAGACCAAGTTAACCCTGTCACAACACCGCATCAACAGCTCATCACATAAGGCGCAGAAAACCATCTCTTTGCCTTCGCGTTATCCTGTCTCCTCATGTCAACACACTCCCTCCAATTGCCTTCAACCGTCTCAATCCCTGTTTGCAGTCGATACATCCGAATGGAATGCGTCTGCATGAAGCTGAGGCCAGTAGTCGACAGACAATGACCAAGATTGACTGCCATTTGGATATGGATATATGCATCATTAATGATTTATTATTATGATTGGTATAATATAACAAAAATACTAACCAAGGAAATTGTTACGGAGAAATTGGCACCGTTAAGTGATTATTTAGATAACATATTATTATTATAATGATAATGATAATTAGTATGATACAACAAAAATACTGACCCAAGGAAATTGTTACGAAGGGATTGGCACCTTTAAGTGATCGTTCCACCACATCAACCCACTTTGCCTTTCTCAAAAACGAAAACGCTGACATGTTGCATCTCCCTTCTTCCCGCTCATCGAACTACCGAAGCCCAATCAGGAGCTCCCCTTCGACGCAAGCGTGAGAGATTTTCAACACGTTCTCGATGCTACACACCTAACCGTACCAAGTTTGATGTCACCGTGGCCGTCGCTTGCTGATGACCATGATCTCGGCGGAACTATTTGCCCCGGTTCAACGCTCTATGCTTAAGGTCTGAGCGTTCCGAACCCTTTGTCCGTATGTAACCCTTGCTGCCTTAGTAGTAGAGGGTTACCACCCTTCGCCAATGCACTGTCGGAATGTTCATGTTCGTAACCTAGCAAACGTCGTAACAGTCTTTAATTTTTCTCCCGATTTCTGCATCACGCAGGATTTGTACGAGATAGTCCGCGATCTTATCTCGCATTTTCATCACCATGTTACCTTCATTGCTGCATACGTTGAGACGAATCAACAGCTTCATGATACAAACTCTTCCCAAGAACCAATCCTAACTCATCACTACCTGAGCACTCCTTAGAACTCGTAGTCCAGGACTCTGCGTCTTGACTGACTTCAGCCGCGAGAGCGGGTTAGTGGTTGTCGACCTATCTGACATAGTTGCCAGCAATGATAAGGGGTGTAATATTCGGCCGAGGGAGCTGAGAGGCTTAAACCCGCGTTGAAATATGCAAATCAACTCTTTGGTTAGCAAAGGAAATTGAACCTTTTCAGCTTCAAGCCGTTCGCATGACTCACACTTAGCCCCGTTGGTACATGGGGGCCCATTGCTTGATGGCTGCTAGTCTTCCAAGGTTGGCTCAGGCACTCCATATCTTATTTATCTCACCTTGCTGGATCCGACAGGTCTTAAATAGTGTTTGGGGATGGCAAGGTGCACTTTGCTTTTAAACCTCATTTGCCTCCTCATTTTGAATTTTGGCCCAACTGTCCGGTCTCGATTTTTTTTTACCGTTCTCAGCGTCCGGCTAACTCAACCAGGCTGTTCGCGGCCAATTCAAATCTTAAGGAAGGAAAGAGCCAAGGAGAGTCACTTTAGCAGCTGAGGTGCGTCGCATGTTTAGGTGAGGGTTGGGATTGCGGTCATCGGAGCGAGGGCTACACGTGTCCCTGTTCTTTTGTCATTGCTATTGCATGGCACGCTAGCGCTATCAGCGCCTTTTGCTTTGTCACATTCTATTGTCAGGTTGGCGTTTATGGAGAATGAAATCCTTGCAGTGTTTAATAGAAGATGCGGGCAGATGCGTCCTTAAACAGAAGTTCGCGGTTTTGAGGAGCTGCGCTGACCGGATTCCAGAGGGCCAGTCTCGCCTCAGGGCCATCGATCGATGTTGCTGGAACCATCTGGTTCGACGGAGCCGCACCACGTCAGCCCAACTGCCCAAGGGAGGTGGGTGAACGGCCAAGCGTTTTAGGAATACCACGCTCCTGTTTTGATGCCCTACACGTGAGGCGTCTCCGTCTGAGGCGCTTACAAGAAGCGAACTCGCCTTTAAATGGCGCTTCAAAGAACGGCCATCAACCAGCTCTGGCTCACCCTCCCTACAGCTGGATATAAAACCGGCGCAAAACCCATGCAATACCGTAATCCACATCAGAATCGATGATCTCACATGAGCTTGCCGCACGGTGGTTAGAATCAAAGCGGCGTTGAAATGTCCCACCATTGGTCACGTGTTCACCTCCCTCGACCAGGCCACACACGATATCAACCCGGATGAAAAGTCGCCATTCTTTCCACTCGTCAACTCCTTCCTTTCTCCCGACAATGCTCAGGACTCAGTGCCAGCCGCTTGGCTTTCTGTCGATACAGACACCCTGATGTCCGATGTCGAGTAAGGTCGGATTATCCTCTTGACGTTCGCCGTCGCCTTCCTCTACAAATGGTGGATACTCCTCCAATGGTCGTTAATCCGAATCACGGAGAACGCCAACATTGCTGGTCCACCTGTTGGGGCAGTCGCACCTCCCCCCGTAATTATCGCGGAGAAGGTGCATGTTGAGCCGTTGCATCAAGAGAAGTCGTCCAGTGTTACCCGCCCCGCTGCGCCGCCGGTGGACGCGATAATATTAAATTGCCTCACCTTGCGGGAGCTGTCGAGGAACAAGATTTCGAACTTGATACCATTAACGCCGCCTTTGATTGGATCCTTGACGCTGGGCTTCAGGGGCTTCAAACCCCTCCGCCGAAATCTTGTGCTTGTGACCTTGAAGTTTGCGCGGCTGATGCTCATCACCATCGTTCTGCCTCATGCCATAAGGCGCGCCATCGTTTCCATCAAAGCGAAATGGATATTGGCTCCTCCCCGCGCTGTCAGCTGGATCCCCGCCACCGTTTTCGCTCTGGTGTTTCCATCGAATCCGACTCCGCTCGAAACCGAACACTCGACCCTTTTCCCCTTTATTTGCAAATAATGCGGAATCAACAAAATTTATCGTTGGCCATGCATCCGACAATCGGCATCCATCAGCTTCTTCTCTTTTCTTGCATGTTCAAACTCTCCTCGCTTCCATCCACCAAGTCATCTCCACGGTGTCCACGATGTATTGCGCTCTTCCAACTGGAGCCATCGCCTTTGACCGCGCCGTATTCACCATTATTGGCTACGCATTTCTTCTCTCCCTCGCCTTTCTTTTTCTGCGGTACTCTCGTTCTACAATGCGCGAATACGCGAAACAGGTCGTTCGAGATTCGTTCAAGCCTGTCGTGAAGCTGGCTTTCTTTTTGATGATCGATCTCCTGATCTTTCCCTTCTTCCAGGGAGCCCTTGTATGCCTCGCTACGTTGCCTGCCTTACAGAACGGGTTCCTGACCGGGACTTGGGTCTGTCGCGCGTTACTCCTCTGGGTTGTAGGAATGCAGTCCACTTTCTATTTTATCGACCTCATGGACTTTGTACGAAAGGTCGTCCCAGGTGAGTCGTTTTTAAAGACGATGAAAGCTAGGAAACTGAACTTTTGGGCAAGGTGGAGTACTGTGGTGGGTCCCCGATCCTCGTGACACGTATTTTCGTGATTTCAGAGAGAGATTGGAGGAAGGAAGTATGGAGCAAATGCGGAGGATATGCTTTTGCGGAGCTCTTCAGGCAACTGTAATCATCGTAGCAGGGTTGTCCTACATGTTTATGAAGTACGCGCTTGGAATCCTTCCTCCGCATTGGTAGTGAGTGTTTGTTGCCCGTGGTGTCGTTATTCTCAAATTAACGTCCGCGCAGTGGTGAACAGGGTTGGTTGCCGTTCACCCTTATCTGTCATACCCTTATCTGTCATATCTACCTTCTCGTCAACCTCAACCCACGACGGCACCTCAAGCGACGTTGGTTTTATTATTTTTTCTCCGCATGCACACTACTGCGACTCTCCAGTTTCATGCTGTCTTTCCGCTGTCCTGACGAGGAAGGATCCCACGTTTGTTTCCGTTGGCGCGCTCGTCTTTTCCGCCGCCTTAAATGCCACCGCCACGGATTCTGCTGCTGCTGAAGATGGGAACGTTTGTCAGGGCTGTGGAGTTGTATTTAGGAGGGATGGGCAAATGGCCCGTGCGCCGAACAACGATAGTGATATCATTTACACTTTCTCATGCTTTATCGCGCTATTTTAATCCTTTCCTCCGATCGTTACCATTCAAACAAAGATAAATCACTCGGGTGACTGGATGTGCAATTAGGACGTGATGAACGAGACTTCGATTGAACTTTAACTGACTGACGGAATGAGCCGCGATCGCAGGGGCGAAAAGTGGTGAAGGATCTGAGTGATAGTTAGAGGTGCTCGTCGGTACTTGGCTGCAGCCTTCGGAAGGAGGAGAGAGGCACTTTAAAGGTTTTGCGTGACACATTCCCCCTACTCTTTTTTTCTGCTCGTAAGGGATCAACATGACTCCGTTACGGAAGCAAATCAATTATCCGAACGGGAGTCATCGTAGGCGAGAGAGCTGCAATAGCCGCTCCTGGATCTCGATGCAAGTTGTGAAGTTGGAGCTAACATATCTCCACCCTTGGGTAGGCGACCTGAGCAAATACTATCTCCTCTTCTAAAATCCAACAGTTCTTGTTATAGGTCAAAAATAAAACCCACAGGTCCCATCAAAAAATCGATGGGCAACAACTGGTGGAGGGTACAGGCTCTTGCCTAAGCCTTGCAAGAGCATGCCCTCCAAAACCATGAGTGGTTTGGAAGTATGTGATCCCAAAATCCTTATAGGGCAGTATGCTGATAGATTTGAATCAACCGATGATGGAGAGGAAGTTTGTTGAATCATGTATATTGCCACAGGTAACTGACCTGGGTCTCTCTGAGGTCTGAGCCCGATGCAGATGGAGAAGCTGTGACACTTGCAGGTGAGCATGTTAGTGATGTTTCTGGGGGTATAATTGGATCTGTGAGGGGTATAGCTGGTGCTTGGATATTGTTTATTGAGTCTGGATGCACTAGAACTGGAGCTGTCAGACTAGTCTCTTGCAGTATGGTGTCAGCTCTCTCTTCTTGTGGTAGAGGGGATCGTGCCTCAGATGGGTTGTGTGGAGGCAAATTTCATGATTGGACACTGAAGGTACGATGGTGAATAGGTTTGAACAGGTTTTCTTAGTCTTGATGATCATTTCCCTCTCCCTTCTCTGATCCTGTAGATTGCTGACAAGTCCATGTGAAGAACATATTATGCATGGAATCCATCTAACCATCTTCCAGTATCTTTTGAGCATTTCTTGCTGCCACAGAGAGGAGATTGCAAACATGATGGAATCTACAGAACCATTGGAAACATAGACTGGGTTCTGCACTAAGAGGCAGAGGTAGTCCACTTTTTCTTTTTTTACAAGACCTTGCATCCATTTGTATCCAACTGACTCTTCGTGAGTACTTTCTTCATGATCCTATTATAAACATTCATACACCTGATTCTGAAAAGCTTTGGGGATTTCAAACTTATTGTACAAGTTATATATCAACTAGGAAAGATTTCTTGTCACCCTGATAGCTCAAATCCACATTTCAGACTATCTGTCGACTGACACAGGAGGGCATGGACTGCAGGCCATTCCATCCTCCTTTTAATCTTATTGTTAAGCCAGTTTCCTAGTGGTAGAGGCATTCTGGAATGCTCAAAGTCAATGATAGAATAGGGTCATGTCCTACAGCCAGTCTGAAGAGAAGGCTTCAATGCATTGTGTGGTGGTGGGGTTATATGAGGGATGTTGGCTTCCATGGTTACAGTAACAATATTCAAGCCACTCAAAACAGTTTCTTTTGACTATCTTGTATGCCTATCAATGTCAATTATCAGGGGTTTACTCATGCCTATTCATCCAAACCCTTCAGCTTCAGCCTCAGCTACACTCTTATCTTCTGCAAATGTCTAGTGCTTTCCATCGATAAATCTGGATTGTTTGCAGGAATCTTCTCGTTTATATGGTTCTAAATTCTCCATTGGGTCCTCCCTCCTTGTAGTTTATGTTCCCTAAAGGCTTCTAAAGGCACCTCTATATTTGCAGCTCCTCCTTCCTCTATTTCTTTTACAACCTTATCCTCCTCCTCTTCATCCTCCTTTTCCTGCACTTGCTTAGGTTCACAAATCTTGGGGTGCAGGTTTACAGTGTAGGTGCTTCTTAATTTATCAGAATTCCAAGAGGCAGGATCTTCTTATCTTGAAGTGGCAGACATGCCAGTAGAAGAGTTAGAGATGGTAGTAAGGGAGAGGTATTGTTGTGATGCTTATGCTGTCTTACAATCTGGAGAAGCATTTTAGGCAAATATGGAACACATCATATTAACTGGTCTGAGAAACTTGTAAGCAACAAGGAGCAAAAAAAGGAACATGAGCAAGAAAGTGGGATCTCTGTAACTGTTCCAGTGGTTGGAAGTTGCGAACCTCCTCCCAGCACAACAGAGCCAATCCATTTGTATCCCTTTGTGCCACAAGAAGCTTACAACTTTATTGGAGATGTGTAAAATGTTAGTAATACTTTCTTCATGAACATTCTGGAAGTTTCTATTTGCCACAAGCTCTCATGTATATAAACACCTGTTCTTGTGTTTCTGCTGCTCATGCATTTGCAAGAGCTCAGCCAAACATAATACATTTGTTTGAGATTAACAAAGCAGCAGAGAAAAACAACAAACTTGTTGCCTTTTGGCAAGAAATGCATTGTGTTGTTTTGTTAGATCGCCTTCCAAGGTCCCTTTGTGCAAGCAGGAGCTTGTAATTTGCCCCCTATGCCGTGAACTGAATGGGGTTTTAGGCTTCCAAGATCGCTTTATATAGCAAGGACCTTGTAATTTGTTATTTGTTCATTCTGATAATTTGTTATGTAGTCATGGTCATTTCTTTCTATGGGTCCGCTTTCCCCCTTCAGTTCTACTACGGTGGTAGGACGTTGACTTTTGGCTATTGTTTTACCATGTGGAAGAAGAAGGAGTTGGATGCTTAGAGGTTGAGAAGGAAAGGCTTTTGAATCCTGGATGGGGGTTACAAGAAATGTATGTGAAAACAGAATGCATGTATCCTTGATTCTCTCCCACTTAGTTCTACCATCTTGATTGTAAGACGGCAAGCTAAATTTAAGGGCTAGGCCAGTAAAGGGATTGTCAGACTCGGTTCAAACTCGTCAAGCTTGAAAACATGCTTGGATTTCTGATCTAATGACGATATCACTACTCTTCATAAAGCTGAATGGGTTACACATTTTGTCTTGTGTTTCAACATATTGCTTCTTGACTTCCTCGAAGTAAGCAGCTTAGTAGCAACGAAGATATTTCACCAACTCCTTCCAGATGTTCTTCGCTATTTCTTCCTTCTCTGCTTCATCATACAGTAAACCAAGATCGAAAGCTGGCACTTCAATGTCTAGCGTGAGGAGTTGGTGCAGAGGGAGTTACTGAAAGGATGTGTTTTCGCATAGTTGGTTCTGCAAAAATCAAAGCTATTTTCATCGAGATGCATGCTACGTACACTGTTCTTCTGAAGATGCCTCAGAAGACACAACCTAATGGGCTCAAAGGCGATGGTGTAAGGAGTAAAGACAAGATCAAATGTGTTTCCATCAAGAAGTGCTGGTAACTCAGTCAAGGCTTTATCTTTCAACTCTTCACAAGAGTATCCTTCCATCACATCAGCGTATGAAAAGGAAGAAATGCTGAAACATCTACTGTGTGCCAAAGCATAACATTCGAGCGGATCTGCGTTCTTTGCTTTAGGACGCAAGGTTTCACTCAGTGTTATCTTGTTCCGAAAGTTTGCGTTCATAATCTTCATACCCTTGATCGAATGCAAAAGGTTTCGCGAATTTTATGTGCCTAAATCAATCGATTTACGTGGTTAGTGATAGAAGTGCTGTGAACGCACCCAGTATATAGAAAGAATAGGATGCAATAGAACGTTCGATAACGACTGCCACCAATTTCAACTACTGTGGGCGAACCAACGGTCGCTGTGCTTCCTTCGCTAAAGGTTTCTGTTTCAAACACTACCATCCCAGCTTCTAGAACAGAAATACCAAATAGATTCAATGAACAACGCACTTGTCGCAAAGTACGGTGAGCCTAAGCAGAGGATGCTCTTGATTGCATAGATTTTGCTTCCGCCTACCTCAAAAACGACATTTGCAAGTGCAGAATTGTCAAAGGTTTCGTGGAGTTGGGCGGACAGCGCGCCAAAAGGAACGACCATTGTTTTCTGTGATTCCACTGATGATGAGCTGAAAAGTCAAGTGCAAAAATCAAGGGACTTACACCAGAAACTGACTCCATCTTACTTGTCATAGATTTCAGGGGATTGGGTGTGGGTGGTTTTGACCTCGGAGGGGCTGTCCCAATCGAGAGATCTAGCTTGAGGTGGCACTTCGTGTGCCTCGATTAGAAGGCCTGGCGCCGGAATTGTTGGACAGTCTCTGGACTTCCCTCCCTTTTTTCCCATCATTCCTCCCTTTTTCCCAATCATTTCTTTTGCGGATCTGTGACGGTGACGTTGGATTGTAGACAACTATGGTCCCGCTGCTGGTCAAAGAGCTTGGCTCAAGAGCGACGCAAGCGACACAAATGACATACAGACGAATGCATGCTTTTGCTGCACATGATTCATACATTAACGTTCCACTTATCGTATTTTCGACAGCATTGGCTGGCGCAGAACGATCTGAATAAAAAAGAATCCAGGAGAGTTTACACAGACCCCACTGGCCGTAATATTTGTTTTAGACTTGACCGCTCAGAAAAAGAAATGGTACGGGATAGTGTTTCACTGGTGGTCGTGGCGTTCGGATAGAGTTGCTTTAGGGCTTGATGTTTACATGGTGGCAGGATAGTGTTAGGGGAACCGAACAGAGAACTTAATAAGTCATCTGTCTATTCATCAGTTCTTGGCATGAGTCATAAAACGACACACATTGAAATGAAATGAATTACACCATCTTACTGTATATTTTGCGCCTTTCTGAAGCTGCAAGGAAATTTATTTTGAAGCGGTGAGAAAAAGTGTTTTGCAGCGGACTCGAACCCTTACAATGGTCACATTAGGGTTCAAGTGGCCATGCCACTTGCAAGTGGGTTGGGGGCCTGAGGGACCAAGCCCTGTCAAAAGTCCTTTCCGACATTTTCCCTTATTCCTGGCTTTTCGCAGCAAATTCAGACAAAGTTCCCGCATTTTCCTGCATACACATAGTCCGATAACTGTGAAGAAATATTTTCTCATGCTGAGCTGGAAATTGATGGAATTTCCTTCCCTTTCCTTTCAATGTCATACTACGTCGCAGACGACGCGCAGAACTCTGATTTTTCAGTTCTGAGTCACTTTCTCGAGTTCTCGAGGATATTCAAGAAGCAGTCACCGTCAATTGCGATCAGCGCAAAACCTAGGGTGCAGAGAAGGTGCTTTACAATTCTTTCTGGTTTGTTGTCTCTTCTATTCACGATGTGGAATGGACTGCTAACCAACACGCTTCTAGTGGCAGCTTCCAGCAAAGCGATCGCACGGCTTTTCATGACATAGTATAGTCCCCAACAACTTGATGACAGATTCCCTCTACCATCTTCCTCCTCTTGGCCAATCTCCGCAAGGTCTCCCTGTCCGTCAGTCTATAAGGCTTGTTAACTCCACCTCCACCTTAGCTTTCCAGCAAAGTCAGCCCATCAATCCGACCCCTCGTATCAACCGAATGAAGGACAGCTTTACTGCCCATCTGATGGTTCCAAGGTGTACGTGTGAATGGCAATCAAACGAAATTTGCATGTGCATGCTGATTCATTACTTAACAGGTTCTTTGGCTACCGGTCAGTGTCGCATACTACCTTAAGAACAACCTTGCATAGGAAAGCCCCGGTCCGTCTCCCTCTTGTGTCTAATGCTGCACTAAAGTATTTACTCCAAGAGTCACATTGTATGGATTCAAGGAGGGCGGTCAGGTCCAGCTTCGTCTCAAGGCACATGAGGCTAACAGACCGCATTGTTCAGTGAAATGTATCGGCGCTCTCGAATCGAACAATGGGAAAAGGAACGTGCTGATGGCAGCAACATCTTGGAACCGAACTGGAAAGAGGAGTACAAGCGACTTTCTCAATCTGAAAAGCAGGTGAGGTATTGTTACTATCCCACAAATCTATTCGCTTACCAGTAACCGTTTCAGATGTGGAACAAACGATACAAAGACCTCAACGCATCACTTCATGATCATAGCACGACTCCTGTCATTGTCCCCTCGACGACGGAGGGACAGTTATAATATGCTGCAAGACAGACTTGTATGGAAAAGCGTAGAAGAGTTAGGAAGATGGGTTTCAGAGGTACCTGCAGGGGATCTGATGACGGAGGAGGTGCGCACGGCCAGGAAAGAGGGGGGAGGGGGTGCAGGATAATACAGGGAAATGCAGCTATTTACAATCTATACATTTGATTTAATTCTATTATACATTCTCAATATGTTTTCTGCTTCGCGAAAATACAGGAAATAATCAGCAACCCAGGCCATAATTTTCGGTGTTTCCTGCATATTCCAGCAGGACGGAAATTGTTGTAAAAAGGTCGGGAAATGTCGACAAACGACGGAAAGGACTTTTGACAGGAGACCAAGGCCCATAACACATTTGTGAAATCAATGATCAATGGATGACATGAACCCAATGAACGACGTGGTCACAGCAAAAGGAAACCATCCAACCATCGATCGAAGCCAGCTAATTAATGAAGGAAAGGAAAAGGAAGTAGTTGGAAGATAGTTTCGATCTAGATGCAGAAGGCTCGCTCTGTATTTAGGGTGTTCTCCAAGCTTCATTTCACGCGACTCGACTGCTTATGAAAACCATACATTCTTGGACGTATCACTTACGGTGCTTGCCTTCCGTACGAGTACTTTTTGCAACAGGGAGCCTCTTTCAGCCGTTGTCTGTGCATGGCAATTTGATGCAATGGTTCCATATCGTTCCGAACATCCTTCGACCAGGCGCACGTTACGTGATGGAGCAAGGGCTCGACAACTAGCAAATAAGGCGAGAAACACTCTCCGAGTTTTAAGGATAGAACGCGCTAACACGGAGGTAATTACGGGTATCGCAAGCTCGCCAACTCTTTAATGTATATTTCGCCTCAGCTATCCTCCACCGTCCTCTTTTGCTGATATACCCTCCTAGACTACTGGTGATGGAGTCGGTAGCGGTGTGCACAAGTGACGAGTGGACAAGGATAATCAGCAAGAAGAAGGAAGGGATAGGATGTATTGCGAACAAAATGGTGGATAGTGGAACGCGAAGCGTGACAGAGATAGAAAGGGAGGAGGGAAGCAGAGATGTACGAGAGAAGAGGTGACCGTCCAGTCCCTGTCCCTCTTCGCGTCCGCGCTTAATGAGATGGGTATTAGGTTCCTCCACCCCTCACCCTTCTCCTCCTGCTGCCCGCCTCAGCACTGCTCGACCCTTCCACCTTCCCGACTTTCCTTCACCGCTAGCTCTACGAAGAGATAGAGAGCAGTGTGAGGGAAGCGTGGCAGCCAAAAGGAGAAGCGGGAGCATCGTGTAAGCGCCGTCTTGCATCAGTCTCAATAACCTCTTTCCGACCTATCCCGCTTTCCTGTAACCCTCGACCTGCTTCTCTCAATGCTGCATGCTTCTCTCCGCGCCTCCGTGCTACTCTCGTCATCCATCATCCTCTGCTCTTCCAGCAACTTCTGTGCCCTCCGAAAGAAGGCCGAGTAAAATTCGGCGTCGGATCGCAAAAGTAGAGGATGGAGGTGAGACCACGGGTTGGGACTGTGAATGGACGTCGCAGAAGCACGGTAGGTTTTCTCTCACCTACCTTTACCCTCCCGTTTCACCTGCCCTCCAACATCCCCCAAACCAGCTTTAGCCGTCCCTCGCCTGTCGCCTGTAACCAACTCGCTTCGGAACGGTCTCGCACCTTGCAGTCTCGAACGTCCCACGCACTAATAATCTCATCACTTAACTTTGAAGCAGCGCTGGATTGGATATCCGTTTGCTTACAGTCAAGAGCAAACCATCTTCCGCTTTGCTTCATTGAATTTTGGCTTAGCTAAATGCTGCTCCTCATGCCAACCCAGTGCGTTCCTCGCCTCCTTGCACCGTTCCTCGCGCGGGGCTACGGGCCCCCGTCTACGAGGACAGAGGCGGATGGCGGTCTGGACTTGGGGACGGTTACCCGCGTGTCCGCCGCAGTGGACCGTGTCCATGCCTTACTGACTTGGAAGGGAAGGAGAAAGAGGGGAGGTTGGAATGGATTGGCCAGATGTTCGAGCCGTGTCTGTTGCCATGACTAAATGGTCCACTGGGTTAAAATGTATGGCCCCCCTTTCTAGGAGGCCGATACAGTCACGCTCCGGTTTGAAAATCCTTGCTCTACTGTGTCGTGAACATCAAATCACAACCCGGACCGAGTGTGCCGAGTCATTTCTTCGAGACAACCTCGTCTTGTCGATGAGGACGTTGTTTTATCAACTGCGGCCGCTTTCGATTGCTGGCAGCTACGTGGGGATGACAGCGTTCGAAAATTTAGAATTGCCTATTGCATCAAAAATGCGACTTTTACGAAGAGGAGAGGTAACAAACAAACTAAGTAGCGCGAACCTTCAGAGGGCACTCCACTTTTGCTGACAGAAGGAAGAAAGAGACTACAAGTGATGTGGGCAAAACCTGTGGCAAACCCTAGCAAAAGTTGAGAAAACAAACGGATTGATGCTCCAACACTAATTGGCGCCAGCACCACAACATCCTTGATATATGCTCCATGAACCCAATTGCCGCCATCTGGGCCCTGGAGAGTTTTGTGATAAGCAAGCGAAGGGCATACAGCTGGTCGAATTGTGATTCGAAAATTTATTTCACGTATGTACTCCCTAGTGATATTTACCACCACAAAGGCATCCCTCATATATTATAGACCGGGAATAATCTAAAGCATCGTACTTTTAATTGGCTACAAAGCGTCCTTACAACTTTGCAGATTCAGATTCCGACCTTGGTTTCATACATTGGTCTGATGGTGAAGGATATAATGATGTTGAAGACTTCAATTACGCATCCCTATCTAACTATATGAATGGGTTCCCTAACTTCCTGTTACTAGCATCCGAAATAGACCCCTATGAACACCTGACAACAGCAGTCCATCGTCCCAGCAGCATATCACAGCGTACGCAACGGCATGACGTGTCTCAGACTCCGTCCTTTCGTCCTTCTATGCCACCTATAGTTCCACGAAGCCAAAATCCACCACCAGAACCTCCAGACAGAGATTTCCAGTGGATCCGAGATGCAGATGATGGTGTTTTGATGCAGGCGGGTAACATCGCTTATCTCCTGTTGAAGAAAGAGGTGGAAAACTGAGAAGCCTTAATTAGGGCTCGACACCGTGCCGACCCGTTGATTTTTTTCTCTCAACGGGTGACGGGCGGGGTATACCCGTCCCGTTGACCCCGTCCGTTCACTTCATCCTCTCCAAGAGGACGGGGGCGG
>MU271203.1:149972-170130 GCA_021432655.1 Atractiella rhizophila | reverse complement strand
ATCGGATTGGAGAGTCCAACAAAGGCTTTGGCATTGGAAGGATCAGGCTTGAGGAGCGAGATTGTTGCAGACGGAAGTGATGGTGGAGGTACGTAACTCTACTTTTTAGAGATTCGGTTCGGTGGTTGGTTGACTATTTTGATTAGACACGCCTGCGGTGGGGGAGTTTGATCTGGAAAAGACAGCGGATGAGGAGCTACCCTTCGAGAATGATGGGCGGGAACCCAGTGTCTCGGCTGCTGATTATGATCCTGAGAAGGACCGTCGAGAAGACGATGCCAGGCAAATGAGAAAGGAAGGCGTCGTCGCAAATGGAGTTGTAGGGTTGACGGAAGATGTGGAGATGGAGGATGAGGTTGAAGAGGAAGAGGAGGGTGAGGATGACGAGTTTGATATGTTTGCCGACGAAGTAAAGCCAAAGAAGAAAGTCGGGGGTAAGAGGAAGAATGGAATCGTGCCTGTGCGCTTTTGTTCCTGGCTCTCTCCCTCGAATCGTAATGTTGACAAGTCGGATAGGTCATCGATCGTGCTGCTCATGCAACTGGGATTCAAGACGACTTCGATGATTCTGAGGGATATTATCGAGTGTTAATTGGCGAGTTACTGGACGATGGAAGATACCACGTTCACGCCAGCTTAGGCAAAGGAATGTTTTCGGGTGTGGTGCGGGCTCGGGATACACAAAACGGGAATAAGGAGGTGGCGATCAAAGTAATTAGGAGCCAGGAGAGCATGTCAGTCTATTTCTCCTTCTGTTCTAAATTCGACATGAGAACTGATTGACTTTTGGTCGGGTAGGTACAAAGCTGGTCAGAAAGAAGCCAATATCTTGAAAAAGTTGATGGATGCTGACCCAGCGGATAAGAAGCATGTCATTCGGTTGGAGAGGAGCTTCGAGCACCGTGGTCACCTCTGTCTCGTCTTCGAGTCACTTTCGTACGTTCTCTCTACTTGTCATGCTGTATGAACTGACAGAGAATACAGGATGAACTTACGGGAAGTTGTCAAGCGGTTTGGAAAAGATGTTGGACTTAATCTCAGGGCAGTCAGAGCTTATGCCCATCAACTATTCTTGGCTTTGAGTCTTCTGAAGAAGTGCAACATCATGCATGCTGACATCAAGCCGGATAATATTCTGGTAAGTTAGATATTTTCCCGAAAGGCAACAGAGTTGACAGCAGGGTAGGTCAATGAGAACAAATCGGCGCTTAAGCTTTGCGACCTTGGTTCTGCATCGGACGTTATCGAAAACGAAATCACTCCATATTTGGTCAGCAGGTTTTACCGTGCTCCAGAGATAAGTTAGTCCATTTCGCTGACAGCCTGATGCTATCTAACCTGGATCGTATAGTTTTAGGGCTACCGTACGATCCTGCAATAGACGTTTGGAGTATTGGATGTACTTTGTATGTCGTTTTCTCCTGTTCGCACATACCATTCTCATTTCTATAGGTACGAGCTGTACAGCGGCAAGATTCTCTTCCCGGGAAGGAATAACAATCATATGCTACGTGCGTGATCCCCCATCTCTACCTCACTTACCTAGGCTGACTTTTTGCCCATAGAGCTACATATGGAGCTCAAAGGTCGATTCAATACAAAGTTGTTGAAGAAGGCGCAGTTCGTTGATCAGCATTTTGACGACCAGATGAATTTCATTGGTGCTGTGCGCGACAAGATCACTGGCTCTGTGCGTCAATTCACTTTCCTTCTCTTCCTCTAGTTTACCTGTAATTTGGTAGGAAAATGTGCAGAAAATGACCTTTACCAAACCAACTCTCGACGTTCGAGGTCGTCTCATGCAATCTTCACAAACAAGGAAGCTCAACCCAACAGATATTCAGATGCTCTCTTCCTTTTGTGATCTCATCGAAAAGACCCTTACCCTAGAAGCGAGCAAGAGGATCACGCCAAAGGTGTGTTGGTTTCTTGCGTCATTCCAATCTGTGACTGACGATCGGGAGTAGGAAGCACTTTCACACCCATTCATTCGTGGTCTCTGAACGAACCATCGATTTATTCTCAGACATTGTACACTATGGATGTTATCTAGTATTGAGATGCACAAGCAAATCCAAACCTAAAGGTTCGAGCAACTGCAACTCGACATCTCAAATGCTGGTAAGATCAACGCACAACTGCCCAGTAATCGTCTGCCACTTCTTTGGTTGTGAAAGATGCAGATTTACATTCCAAGTATGATTTTGAATGTGAGCGATGGTGGGTAGATAAAGGTAATATTGCTCGGATGCAATAAGGTACTCAAAGCGAGAAGCGCGAAATACGAAGGTACAAAAGTATCTCGATGGTGTTAAGACTACGAGGAGGTTGGTGTGAGGTTAGGGGGATACATTTTCTGCTGGATAATGATTAACTCTCATCTTAAAATGGTACGAAGAGAACGTACAAGAACCTCGTCGTTCACCTTCCACATGCCGCCTTCCGACTTCTTCAGCTTGGTCGCGGAATCCTTCAAAGTCGCTGCTATAGAGACTTTGGTAATCCCTTTGACATGTTTGAGCGCGTCCTTGATCTGGTCGATGAGAACCTCCTTTGTTTTGTCAGAACCAGAAACGATGGCTACGAAAGTAGGCATGAGCTGAGTGGCAAGAGTGGCACTTCCTTTGGTCTTGGGAGGTGCGGCGCTCGAATCTGCTGGGAGACTGGTGGAGGGTTCTGGTTTGACTTGCTGTTGAGGTGGAGGAAGCGCAGATGGAGAGATGAAGGTGGATACAAAAGAAAAAGGGTCGATGCCACACTGAGCGTCTACTCTTCTCATGAGATTTGAACGCTTTTGAAAGATGAGAAACCAACCATTAATGAATTCTATCCTGAAAGGGTCGAATTGACCATTTTCTCCGAGAACAGTTTCCAGAAATGGCCCCTTTACCACTGGCTGAAGATTAACCTTGAGCTTTTTTGCTTCTCGTCTCTTCTTCTCCATTGCCTCCCTCTTCTCCTCTTTGCGCCGTTCATTTTCAGCAGAAAACCTCGCCATGTCGTTGTCATCGTCAACATTCCAAGGCAGCTCCTCTCCCTCGTACCCAGGTTCATATTCGATCACATCATCGTCAACCATCCAATCATCATCTGAACCTCCCTCTTCTTCTTCTGCGCCAGATGCGTTCGAGGCCTCTTCCTCCGGTCCGACAAGTTCCTCCCCTTCGCCTTCCGCATCCGAGTCATAGTCATCATCGGAATCGTATTCATAGTTGTAGACTGAGGAGTCTTTGAAAAGGGGTCGACGGGGACGGATCGTATCAATGTCCTTTGTCCATGTACCTGCGTACTACTTTAAAATCTGGTCTTCAGTACAGGGATCAACAAACCATAGTATCCCGGTTTGCGCCTATCGTGGAATTGAAGGTATTTGAGGGGGAAGAGTTGGCGATCCTTCAGTTGCCGTGCGAAGACGGCATGATCGTCGACCTCTCCGAAAGCGTGCGCTTCTGCCGCCTTTGTGTAAACTTCAGAGACTTTTTGAGAGTTGGCGATTCGTGTCTTATAGTCGAAGCGTTGACGCGACCTAAGCTCGCGAAGAGAATCTACTCATGGAAACTCGATGTCACCTGTCCTCCCTTCTGCCATTATGAAGAGACCAACCTTCGATAGTAAGATTCGGATTATCAACCACTTCCATTTCCACATCCCCATCGCCATCCAGCACCGTCACTTCCTTGGCTGTATCTTTCAGAGTTTTGAACGACCCCAAGACGACAGAGTCTCTGATGAAGAAGTGCTTAAAGGTCTTATCGAAATCCGACCTCTCTTTCTTCGGCGAGTTCTCCACCTCCTTCTGGACTGTTGGTACTTTCTTTGCTGTTGACGGCCCGGCTTTCTGAAGAAAGGCGGAGAAGAAATTGGACTGACGTTCCTTCTCCTGATTCAGTAGTCAGATCAGTCAATAGGCGTCAAGGATAGACCAACGGCTTCAGCCTTTGCAACCTTTTCCTCCTTGATCTTCTTCTTCTCCTGAGCCTTTATCTTCTTTTCTTCTTTCTCTTTCTTGTCTGCCTCCCTTTTCGCCCTTTCTTCCGGCTGTTGCCCACCGACCATCCATACTTCAGTAAGTCTTTTGGAGGAACGGAAAGGAACAGCCCACATCAATCTCTTCTTCCTCCTTTTTCTTCTTTCCATTCTTAGCAGGAGCTCCATCAGCTGACGGCTCAATTGACATCTTCTTCTTCCTTTTCGGTGTTTCTTCTCGCTCGCTCCCACTCCCCTCCTCCTTCGGCAGTACTGTCTTCTTCTTCTCTTTCTCCACCAGTCCCAACAATGCCCGCTGCTCTTCTCGTTCCAACTCTCCGAATCTTTGAACTAGCGACTCCTTCCACTGCCACCTCTGTGAGCTTGATTTTCATGAGGCTTCCATTCAAGGACATACCTCATCGCGTTGTGCTCGACGTTCAGTTAACTTATCTTGAGCATCCTTCGGCACGATACATCTTTCGTTATCCTTGCAATACTTCGAGCGTGTCCGCCATCTCCAGATCTTGAGTTTCTATTCTACTTTCTCAGACGGTACCCTTCCGTGACCAGAGAGAAGAGAGAGCATACCTCTGGAATGTCCTTATTCATCTCTTCAAGCTCCTTCTTCACCGCCTCGGTCTCTGAAGAGTTCAAGTCCTCCATTTCCAGGCCGTAATTTACACGTTTGAAGTATTCTTCTATTGTGGTTTTGAGAAGAGCTGTGGTGAATACTTTTGCTATGACAACACATCCCACATTAGTTAGAACGAGAAGGGGTAAGAGGAATGTGTACATTTCGGACCCTCGTCATCTTGCATCCCTTTCAAAAGCGTTTTATGCAGCGTCCTCACCAGCTTTCCGAGGGCCAAATCACTACATAATATCGGTTACTAATCCAGAGTGCCCCCGTACAGCTGAGGAAGAAGAGCACTCACGACTCTTCTACATATCTTGCTAGGAGCGGAAGATATTCCTCCGGAAATTCTTTCACCGATTTTCTCCCCTCTAGCCATTCACACCACCTCATTTTATCTATTTGACCGAATCGTCATTCTCCCTTCTCTGCGCTAAAAATGAGGGAAGCACACCAGTTAATCCTTCCTTCATCTCCGCCAAATCCAGTGCCTTCTGTGGGTTCTTGAATGTCAAACCGCGGGTTTTCAAGTTGAAATCTACGTCGTGACTCTTCGCATGGTCTTGCTCTACATTTCCCATAGGAGCATTCCATCAGGACGCGTCCTTTCCTGCTAATAACTGGAGCGTACCGAGCTTGATTTTTTTGTTCTTTGGCGTCTTCGATGTTTCTACAACGCCGCTTCAACTCAACCTCCACTCTCAAACGCGCATCAATATAGTAAACACACCTTGCTCAATGCGTTCACTGCTGTTACTAGATCCCAAACACTCAATCTCGTCGTCGGTCGTGTCCGCCTTCCGTTTCTTCGCGTCCGACGTCGAAGGGGTCATTTCTGTCGCGCTTTCTTTCGAGCTTGGAGATGTTTGAGACTGTTGAGAGGATGGAAGGGAAGAGAAGTAGCCTGAATCGGACGACATTGACTTATTAACACGACGCGACTTTGTTGTCCAGAAGAATCTTAGCCCCTCAGTGGGCTTACATATGGTCCGGACATGCAAGGAATCCCATGCTTGCCACTTCCACCCAAGTACCAAAGTGATGAATCTGTTGCGCCCTCCCTGCCGACTCCTTCTACGTCCTCCTTACGCTTTCCGCTCGCGTCCACTCTCCTTTAACACTCAGCCTGAACCGCCAATACCTCCTCCCCCAGAGTCGCTTTCAGAAAGTCGACGACTGGACAAGCAGGACTTCGATGACAATATACCAACTGAAGATGTCACGGTAGAACGACCCCCTGAGGAACCTGAGGTTTTAAAGGTTGGAGAAGAAGAACCCCTTAATAAACTCACCATTCCAGTCAAGCTGCCACAACTACCAGAAGAAGGTGTGAGAGTGCCTTTTGACACTTGGAAGTGAGTCCACGCTTGCTCTTTTGAATCACACGCCTTTCATTTTTTATGATACGTTTTGATGACTATTTTGTCTTAAACATTGCATCTTTCCGCCTTCTAGGTTGTCTTGATAATTTGGTGTTGCTCAACCTTCAATCAACTTCGAGTTGACTAATTGCCATGGAAAATACCTCCATTCAAAATACTGAAAGCTTTTCTTTGGATCAGGTTTATGCAGAAACTTCGTGACAGTGGATGGAACGAGGAGTCAAGCGAGCAAGTAATGCGTCTGGCACGAAACCACATTCTCGAGGGGGAACAACGGTCTCGTTCACAAGGGGTCGGGAAGTGGGAGCTTGAAAACGTGCGTCGCCCTCATTCAGAGCTATCCTGATCTTGACGAGCCGACCATTGTTCTACTCGCCATCCGTAGGAAGCGTACCTCTTCGCAGCTGCCCTGTCTGAACTCCGTACCGAGATCCAAGTCAAGAGTCGAAATGATACCCAGAATCTTAGAACGCAAGCTGCACTATTACATCGGGAGTCGGACGGGTTGAGGGAGAAGATGAGAGAAGACTTCGGTGCGCTGAAGACGGAGATCGACTATGAGATGGGGAACAGAAAGGAGGAGAGTAATCAGATTGGGAAGGAGCTCGACCTCAAAATCGCGGTGTGTCCATTCTCAATTCGTCCCGTTATTGTAATGCACACTCTGACTACATATTGGGCCCAGGATTTCACCAACAAGCACAACGTCAGTGTAGGTGATCTGAAGACGGAGATCGAGGCCACGAAGTGGATTGTGATTCGTCGAAGCATCAGCATCATTGCTACTTTCGTAGTAATTGTCTTTGGGGGGATAACAATCTCTGGATCGAAGCAGAAGAAGCCAGACGAGAAGCTGCCTACTCTGGAGGAACTTGGAGTGCGCAAGATGGTGGATATGGAGGAGAGCGAGTTAAGTCCCTTAGTGTTGAGCGAGCGGCGGATTGGAGAGGATGAAGAGGAACGGTAGTATTGGCTTTTCCTAGGTGTATGGTAGGTTGTATATCTGTGAGCTCGTCATTTTAGAATTTGTTTCATGTTTTTGTTTACACGCAGTCCCTTCGATTGCTTAGAGTTGACTATTGAATATTGGATGTGGATACAATTTTTCGTCTATCTGTGAGCACATCTTCTTGGACTGTGTTTGGTATTTTTGCCTACAGCTGTCCTCCTCTATTGCTTTGAGTCGAATGTTGGATATCGCATGTGGATACCTTTTCTCGTCTTTTGCGGGCATGTCTCGTTCGAGAGCTGGTTCCCCCTAACATATTTCAGGTTTTGCTCAAAGTATGCATTATGGCATGTCGTCATGCGGTGCATGCAAATGCTGAAAGGGTTGAAAGGTTTCTCTATGTCAAACTGATGTGAATAGCTGGGGTGATATTAATAAAACTTTCTAATACACAGACTGTTGTTAATTACAGAGGTTGATTTGATAACCTTCTTTCGAGTGTTTCACTCCTGTTCAACCAGATTTATTCCTTGCAAGGGATAAATGAACGCTTGAGCTTCCGCTGAATTCATACTGAGATGTGGATGCTGCCGGAGACATTTCAGGCACATATCCCGTTGGAGAGAATGTCACGAATCGCGGGAAGCCTGGCTCGAACTGTCTGGGTGTCCTGCTAGACTCAAGCTCAAAAGCACCAAGAACGAAAGGATGCGGGTTATCAACTTGAGAACGCCAAAGACCGATAGGTGCATAATGGCTGAATCTGGCTGGACGAGAACATGGTTAGGGGGAATTAAAGACTAACACAGTCCCATGTGGCGTTTTCTCCACCTCTTTTGTCCCCTCACACCGGCCCTTTGTCCACCGACTCTTTAGAGCCGCGCAGTTGTTGTGCCCCTTTCCTCCCTTTGGAGGGTCTGGAAGGCACTTTTGGGAAAAAAATGTTCGCGTTTCCCTTGACAGTTCAGCATGCTGCCGATACTCCGACGGTCATTCTGAACGAAATGATGATCCCCTTTGGCTCAAGGGTAAGAGTTGTAATCCATTCAAGATAAGTTTGACGGTTTTCATAGACTGGAATCTTTCTGCCTTGTCTGTTAGGAGCGTTCATATCGTCCATCTGTGAGTTGGCATTTCCATTTTGCTTCAAGCTTCAAGGTGAATGTCTGATTCGAGACAGGCATGGGGATCATCCTTTGTCTGGGTCACCATTGCTTCCAATTTTTGACAGAGAAAGAAAGCCTTCGGTGGTTCGTTGTTTCATGCGTCATCCATTGTAGCTTTGCTCATTGGTGTACTCTATCCTTCAAAGGTTAGTTGTGTTGGTTGTGATCGCCCAAGCGGTGGAAACTGGCATCGATATCAGTCACCAGTGCCTTCTTTTGGCTGTGAACTGGGGAGGTAAGACGTTCGCAAGCTACTGTTGCTGATGCTAATGAGAGGGTAGATCCCGACTACCTCAAGAAGGTCACTGCTGGGACCTTTATTTCCCCAATCATTGCGACATCCCTGCAGGTGCGTAAAGATTCAAGTTGCCTTCGTCAGTGGCCTGAGAGATTCACAGTGTCAAGCGCAACTCTTTCTCCTCTGGAGATCTTGGCAGTTTAGTCGCTTCCTGAAGCTCAATCGCTTCTTCTTCGTCTATTTGCTCATTGGCCTCGGAGCGATCATGATAGTAGTTAGCGCGTTAGCAGGTATAATCGCGAGCGTCGGATTCAACGTGAGTGTCCTCCTCAATCGTTGTGGGCGTAAACTCATCATCTCCTTTGATTTAGCTCGACGGCTTCGGTTTCGCTGGTCAGCTGGGCAACTTCTGGCAGTACAGTTCTCTAGTGATCGATTTAGGCCTCTGCGTCTTTCTCCTAGCCGAAATTTACTTCACACGCCGGGACATTGTCGAGTTCAAGAAGTCGTCTGCAGTCCTTCAGATCCTCAACCGCCTCTGCTTCCTCCTTATCGCTTCTGGAATCGTTACTCTGGCCATTCAGAGTTGGACATCGGCGCTATGGGCGTATGAGCGCGCCACGGACTCTCAATTCGAGCGTTGGAGCGCACTACCACTGTCTTTTCTCTCCAAAGCGTACACGCTATCGTTCCTCGTCATCCTCGCCAACTGCTCCTCGTCCACTTCCACCTCATCCTGCCCGCAGGCAACGGGTCAGGTATCCTGCCCTAAGTCCACCGTGTCCACATCCCTCGCTTCCAACAGTACGCATGGATTCAGGCCTTGGGATTCCACTTCATCTGCCTCCCAGCTCATGTCCACTACTTCCAATCGGTCCCGATCTCGTGCGCACTCCAGCACCAAGTCTGTCTCCCTATCAATGAATGGTGCTGAGAAGAAGCGTGAGCCGTCGAGTTCGAATTTCGGATTAGGTGGAGGGATATCGTTGCATATCGACACAACTGGTATCATCCCATCTCTGACCCGAAACGGTTCAGTGTCTTCCTCCACAAAGCATAGTCCCCCATCTCCTCAACACGACGCCGCAGAACCTCGACCGTCTCTTTCAGAATCGGACCGATTAGAAGCTATCGCGGAGTTGAGCGAGATCGAGAGCTCAGGAGGGAGGACGGATCGCTCTGCAGGCACTTTGAAGGGAAACGTTCCGAGTAGGACATCAGAGCCGGGCACCATCAGTGCCCCGCCACCAATCAGGAGGAGGGAAGGAGATGGAAGCGTAGCGACTCCTCTGTCATTTCGAAATGGCCCAAGGAGGACAAACCCCTCTTGATGGAGGGTTCGTGCGATGACCGTTAGCTTATGCCAATTCGTAACTTAAGAACCTGTCCTTCCATTCTGTTCCCTGTGTTCTGAGTGACTTCGTGTAGCGAATGTACTACGTCTGTGCCGAAATGCCTACTCACATATGCGACGTGGAATTGGATAGGATTTCAGCATCTATGCATCAATACTCGTTTCCCAGATATTGTTACAACGACTGATAAAAATACAAGAAAACGAAGGATGCTCTATCGTTCCAGGACCTGATCGTTCCTCCGATCGGTCGCTCTCGTCCTCGTTTCCTCGCTCGTAATTCGTGGGTCGTCAACGGCACCACATACGTTGAGTATGTAACAAGAAGAGCGGACTAGCTAGCTCTCCAGCTTCTTTCTACCTTCGCTGTTGCGAAAGGTGATCAAAATATATCAGCAGGACGGTTGACGTCCCTGTTTCTCTCTTTCAGTATCTACAACACCCCCCAAAGGTCTTCGCAAGCACAACAAAACTGTCCCAGAAAGAAAGTGTTACGATTGCTTTCTTCATGAAGGAGTTGAGGACAGACCTTTCCACAGGTTACACTTGCACTGAGCACATATTGTGAGACACCGATTTTCTCATCTACGATCGCGTCCGCAAAATTATCAGGACCATGTGCCATGGCGCCGACGAAGACGACGATTGATTGGGTGGATGGAAACTGTGAGAGGTAGCTTGTGAGGCGAACGGGAGCGGCTTCTGGTGTCAAGGCTTATCCAACCAACGGTCAGTAATCAGACGTGACCAAGCAGAGTAGACTGACTGATTTTGTATGCGTCAGGTGGTAAATGATCGGTAATGGGGTTCTAAACGTCATTGCCTCAGCTCTGATACGAAGAGAGTGACGAGGAAGAGAAAGAGGGGACGAACCTTGATGACCTTCAACAGCTTCTCGCTTCCATTCACCGACCTTATAGAGAGCTTATGGAGCAGCTGAACCATAAGTCCGCTGAACCTCTTGAATGTTCTTGGAATGCGAACGGAAGGATTGACTTCGATGAGGACACCGCGAGCAGTATGAATGTACACTTGGAGCATGCCAGCTCGGTTGAGGGGCGAATCCAGGAGGGTGAGAAGGCACTACCACGACAATTGATCGAGTCAGAAAGAAGAAAAGGCGAGAAATGAAATGGTGTACTTGATGTGTAATATCGGGTCTCGCGTGCGCAATTTCTCTCCCCATTTTTGCCAGTATTCCTTGATGATCGTCACTATTCCCCTCCATGATTAGCATCAAGCTTTCAGTATAAAAAAACGGGAGCCCACCAATTCAGCAGGGTGTACTTTGGTCCTTTGTCGTCCCTTCCTCCATTCGACACCTTGTAAGTCTCCAAACAAGCCTGTTCAAGGACAACGATGAGCTTTCTCTTTGGACCCGTGCTTCCATTGAGATCCTTCGTGTCCGAGTCCGCGGCGGCAGCTGCCCCAGCTAAGGAGGCTGCTGGCGGAGGAGGTGCTGGACGTGGCAGGACTTCGGACGCAGAAAGAGCGCGTTTGCGTGGGACTGTAGAAGGCGACATAGAGCAAGCTGGTAACGGAGATGGAAGCTGCTGACAATGGGGATTGTGGAGAAGGTTTGAATTTTGAATTTTTCCTTTTTGGTTATCCTCTAGTTCGCGGATAGTGACTATGAGAAGGAAGCAAAGCAAAGAAGTTGAGGTTGTTATGCCACAGCGCGACAATTGGAAGGGGATTAGTGATAAGACTGTGTGCTGGCTGTAGTGCAGTGAATGCTAGACAGTTGTCTTTCCAAACAGCTGGTGCCTCTCCATGGTAAGCCTTCCATGCAGGGTTATTGCTTTGAAGGGAAGAAGTGAGAGAATAATGTTTGTTACTCTGCCTGAGCGCTGAAATTTGGGCTCTGCATAGAAATGTCTTGTGGCAGCATCGATGCGGCTTGTACTCTAGTGCGGAGAGGGTTAGGCGAAAGCTACAACAACTATCTTTCGATATCTACGCATTATAGCACGACACGAGAGTCAGATGATTGCAATGAAAGAGGTTCAAGGGAGTATTCTCTTTTGGCCATATCAAATATAACTTGATAAAAAGCTTCCCCAATATTCCATTCTATGACGGAATTCGGAATATGGGCTGATTGTGAAGATTCCAAACAAGGTCGACTGAGGATAGATGACATTAGATAACTTTCATTGGAGAACTTTCATTAGAGAGCACTGACTTCAGGTGACTTCAGCTATGTCGCTTCCCACTGAAACCTACAACCATATCCTCGAAGACGTATGGGACTCAACAGAGTGGGAAGAAAAGAGCCACCGGCAATTTCTATCCCTTTCTACAGTTTGCAAAGCCTGGACGCGGCCAGTCCGCAGAATTGCGTTCCGAATCCAGACTGTGTACTTTGATTCCATCGAACTATATGCATCCCGATGGACGTACATTCCACTCTCGTTCTTTCAAGATGCTTGCCACAAAGTTCTTTGGCTTACCGACGTGGTGAGAGGGATCCGCTTGGAAGTCAACTGCAGGGATGGACCAGAGGTTTTCAACCGCCTTCAAGAATGCATGAACGGATTGAAGAATCTTGAAGAGGTCGAAATATCATATTACGGAGCTTTTCGAGCAAATTCTTTGGCTCTCGATGCCTTTGCTATAAAATCAATACGCAAAATGTTTCTGGACAACTCAAAAACTCATTCTCACGACTCCATCGGAAACTTTTTTCGAAATTGTAGTCATCTTAAATCCTTCACCTTTGACGGTTTCATTGAGCCAAAAGCAGCATCAGATTCTCCTCAAGATCTGCCAACAGTTTCACATAACCTGTCCTCTTTGTCCATCAATACGAGGGTTGTGCCGACGTCAGTTTTACTTTCCGACATCGTTGCCTTCCCTCAATTAACTACCTTGACATTAAGCTGCGGCATGCTTGATTTCCACTTGCGCCTAGGTCCCAATCCGATTTACCAGTTCATTAGGAAGTGCTCCAATCTGCTCACACTGGCGATCCACGATGGCAACTGGTGGGACGACCAACTCTTCGATGCCCTCCCCAGAGGGTTACAACGCCTCTTCATTTACATGCAAGTTCCGGGTTCCAGCTATACCGTCAGAATTGGACCAGACGCGATACGACTAGCTATTCTACGGTCAAACACTATGTGCTCACTGCACACCTTTTTGCTCAACATAATGGTAGACACACCCAAAATCGATGTTGATCCTGTATTCGAGAGCGACTGGATTCTGTTGCGACGAGACTTGATCAAAAGCCGGTCTTGGAAAGTCTGCAAAATAGACATTCACGCAGCACAAAGTGTCTGCTGTATGCGTTAGTGCTCACCCTTCAGCTAGAGAGGTGTTGATTTTCTCCTCAAAGCGGGTGGAGATCCTGTCGAATTGCAGGATATGTGGAAGGAAACTGAGGCGGCACTTCTTTTGCCTCTGCCGGACGAGGAGGAGGAAGAATGACGTTCTCATGAACCCAGCGCGATGTTTGATTACTTTGTCATGGTGCTTGCTGGTCGCTCGGGCTGCTCAAGTAGTGCAGCACCGAAACAAAATATGAAAAATATGCGTGTGGGGTGCTCGTCGTAAGCTTACTGGGTATTCTCTGAAGTATGTTCATGAAACGAGAGCTGGCCCATTAGCATTTGCAACGAACGCGAAAGACTTGGGTCGTGCCATGATTGATAAATTTAAAGTGTAATCTGGACATATTGTTAGGGCCCTATGCCTTTTTGAGATCCTGCAGCACGGAACTTTTGGCGACACCAACAAATCCATCAAGATCTAGATAGAGTGTGAGCGACAGACTTGAAAGAAAGAATGCCATACTCTTGTTTTCCAGCATCTGATCGAGGACTTTTGATCCACTGCCAGTGATATACTTGAGAGAGGTTCCTCTAACCTTCAGGGGTCTATCAAGCAGAACTTTGAGTTCATGCCTCATAGTAGCCAGTTCTCTTCCCGCTTTCTCTCGCTTCGGCCTTTTCCGTTTCCTTGTCGACTCTTCGTCCTCTTCCTCGTCCTCTGAGGAACCTCCGAGTTCCAAATCCTTCTTCAACTTCTTTTCCCAACTTTCCTCCACCTTCTCTTTCTTTGCTCCCCTCTCAAGCTCTTCCACTTTCTTCGCCACCTCCAGCCGCTCCTTTAGTCCTTCCAACACGCCCCATTCCGGCGTCAGCTCATCCCACGTCCACTTGTTGTCTCCACCTAAACCACGTTCTAGCTCTCGAGCTGCTCCTTTCTCTTCCGGACCGACCATCAGTAACGAGACTCCTTCCTTTCCGGCACGTGCAGTACGTCCGCTACGATGAACGTAGGATTCCGTTGTGCGCGGGACTTGGTAATGAATGACATGGTCGACACCTTGAATGTCGAGACCGCGTGCGGCGACATCTGTAGCGAGCAGGACAGAATGTGAATTCTTTTTAAAAGCCTCTAGCGATTTGAGACGCATGGGCTGTTTCATAGACGAATGAATCGTCGTCGTCGAGAGCCTGAGCAGCGTGAGGAGAGGATGGAGACGCCGAATGGAATCGATGGAGGTGAGAAAGATGAGTGATCGACCCGGATATCGAAGCAGGAAGTAGTAGAGAAACAAGTCCTGCGGGCACATCGCAGCTCAGACGCAAGGAGAAATGAAAGGTCACGGGCATACCTTTTGACTCGCTATACATTCCAACTTGGTATGCCTGAGACCTCTAGGGAGACCAAATGCTGGTTCGGCACTGGTGTCCAGCAACTTTTTCGTGGAAGCGTCATTATTAGTGGCTTCCCCACGAGGATCCATGTCACCTTGACACTGAATAATAAGGGGCTTGTCGTCTCGAAAGTCTACTTTGCTGAGCAGATCCTCTGCAAACTATGAATGAGCGAGGGTGGCTAGCAGGTAACGGAAATACAAACCTAAGGTTGTGGAGCCAGTCGATCGCTTGAACTTCTTCTTCCCCAACTTGCCCATTAGACCTTTCTCCATTGTGGCGCTTAAAACCAGGGTTCTTAAACCGTCATCCTCTCTTCCAATTGCCTCTTCATCCTCCTCATCCTCTTTTCTCTGAAAGATTGGCAATATCCTCTCTAGCTCCTCAAATTTGCCCTTCTCAACCAATTTGTCCGCTTCGTCAAGTACTAGAAATCTCGTCTTCTGCAATCTTTCTTCGAGCCCATCTAACTCTTCCAGCATCTCTGATAACCTTCCAGGCGTGGCAACAAGTATTCCTTCCTTCTTTCCGAGCAGTTGAGCATTGATCAACCGAGTCTGTTTCTGGATAGCTAATCCACCAGTTACGGTGACGATTTTCTTGTGGCCTTTGGAGGAAGGAGTACAAGCGTCGAAAACTCGCTGCATCGAATCCGTAACTTGTATGGCAAGTTCGCGGGTAGGAGTAATGATGAGAGCGAGAGATCGTTCAGGGTCTTCAGGTTCCGAGGAGAACAGGTGAAAGAGGATGGGAAGCATGTATGCGAAAGTCTTTCCACTTCCAGTTGGAGACGTAGCAATCACATCGTGCTTGAGAGGGAGATGGGAGACGAGTGATGATTGAATGAGCGTCGGTTGCGTGAACGAGAGCTTGGAGATGGCAGAGTGGAGATGTGTCGGGAGTTCAGGCCACGATTCGAGAGGAGAGAGAGAACCCAATGGAATTTCCTCTGTGGGTGATATTGAGGGCTCACTTGTGCTTTTATCAACCTTCTGCTTCTTGCTCTTCCCACCAGGACCCTCCTCTCCATCCTTGTTCTTGACCCGCTTCCTCTTCTTCCCCTTCTTGCTAGCTCCTGCCTCATCCTCGCCGATTTCAGCAGTTCCCGAGACATGCTCTGATGGTTTTAAATCCCCGCTGATAGTGCGACTCCCTTTTGGCTTCAGCTTGGCTCTTTTTGCTCCGCTGTCGAAGGTCTCCCACTCCACTTCGACATCAGATATCTCATCGAAGTCGAAGGTAAAATTGGGATCAGAGTCGTCAAAGGCAACTGTTACGGGCTTCCATTGGAGAGAATTTGACTTCTTCATGTTAATATCCCCAAAAGCCTGCCGAGGACACGAAAGGTCAGCACTGAAATGAAGTTCACAAAACCAGCTGAAAATTTTGTCGGGGCAAAAGATGCGAAGATCGATCCGAACCATAATAATATTTAACCCTTGTTTCTACGCAGCATTGTTGTCCTAACAATTCTTTTATGAGATTGTGGTAATTCAAAACTCGAACTTGGGTTCCCCGTTGACAGGATTCAGGCCTGCAGGCTGGAGTTGGAAATATAGATAAGTTGATTTACGCTTTAATGGGGACTCGGGTCAAGAAGTTTGGCATCCCCTCCTTTCTTTTTTCGAGTAAACTTCACTACCTTTCCCAGTCCATTTGTGTTTGCTCTGAGCTTGAGTGCACGTTTGAACTGTCAATGATTTCTCAGCTCCGTTACACCCGTTGCATCACACTCGAAGCGGGAAGATCGTTACTGTGAATTTCACGTTTGTTTCCCCCGCCTCCAAAGTCGAGTGGGGGATGTGAATGGGAGACGTGATCAATATCCGAATATTCTGTCATTGCATCGATCAAACCAGGAGTCGGAGCGAAAGCAGAGAGGAGATGACGTTCTGTCTCTCGATTGGATGGCAAGATAGGAGTAGATCCCCCACTGCTAGCGGTATTTCAGGCCAGTGACGGAGCAGTCCTCATCCCGTCCTGCCGAGAGCGAAGATATAAAAGGATGTGTGCGCAAGCTATTGTCAAGTGGCGTCTCGCTCTATCGACTTCTTCAGACACAAGTCAAGCATTAGATCTAAACAATATGCAGAAGTTCTCCATCTTCACTTTCGCGTTCCTCTTCGCTGCGGTGGTCGCGACCCCTATGTTCGTTGAAGACAGGGAAGCTGTAGAGTTGGCTAAAAGGCAGGGTGACACCTGCGGTATCCCTCCTTGCGGTTCGTTTTTTCGTCGGCACTTGACAATAATGATCCTGATTTGTACCTTCGCTGTAGACTGCAATGGCAACTGCTGTTGGTGCGGCGTCTGCTGTTAAGAAGTTAAACCACAAAGTGCACTCTTCCTTTAACTTCTACATGGAAACATTCTCAGTTGTGCGCTGCAGTCCGATTTACGCCAGGAAATCGAGGGACTATGTCCTAGGCATCTATGTAGCAGAGATACAAACTACAATGTTAACTTTTCGGCATTTTGAGAGCACGTTGTAACAACCTAACCATGTCAACCAGCAATCACTCCCGCAACTGGTGGGGAGGAGTAAATTGAGGAGAAAGACATTCATCCAGGGAATACCATCCAAACGGCGAGAAAAAGCCGCAACAGGGTTATGGCTCTAGAATATGAATATGCTCACCCCACGACGTGTGTCCTCTATTTTGACTATATATAAGAGATATTTCTCAAGACGACAAGGGTTCTATCCAGCGATCAGAATTCAGGATGCAGAAATTCTCTTTCTTCGCCTTCGCACTTCTCATTGTGTCCGTGGCATCAACGCCAATGTTCGTCGAGGACAGGGACGCTCTCGAGTTGGCAAAGAGGCAAGGTGACACTTGTGGACCTCCTTCTTGTGGTTCGTCTCCATCCTCTTCAGAGTTTTCTCTGTTCTGATTGATGTTGTCTGTAGATTGTGGATCGTAAGTTTCCCGTTGTCTTTGTCGTATTCTTCTGAACCTTTGTGAAATAGCGGGGACTGTTGTTGGTGTTTCGTAGGCGAACTCTTCTGCCCTGATCTGTTTCGTCGTCCTCAACCTTTCTTAGATCTGTTGTTGAAGGCATTCCTTTCTGCCCAAAGCTTCAAGGTTGTTTTCCTTTCTTCAACCTCAGTGTAAACCTCGCTTACCGTCTTAACTAACTGTAGGCCGATTTCTCTGACGACATCGAGAGAGTTCCATTTTCGACTCTTCTGGAGCTTCCAGTCGATCAATCTCGACAAGTACGTGTAAATTTAAGAAATCAACGAATCAAGCATTTTTTAGCAAACTTTATAATAGCTCGCACATATGAGACTACATCGTGTTGTTGGCGCCAGACTCAGTCACAGAATTAAGGACACGGTTTTGATGAGATTATCACGAGAATTACTACATTAAGCTACATTAGATAACTATCCTATCCTGCTCAATGCGCCTAAACACTTGAGCCCTCAGGAAGTTGTTGGCCAGTCTGGAGGCTATTCAAGAAATTAAGAAGTTCGTCATTGTCGGAAAAGTTGCGATTATTGCTTCGAAATTGATCATCTAGACTGCTAGATAAGCTAGAGAAGCTTTGGACCTGCGTAGAAAAATCGGAAGACACGGTGTCGAATGATCCTGTAAAATCTGGACCAAGGCACTGCATTCCGAACAACGAATGAACGAGATCGGCCTCCCAAGGCTTGTGTTGATCCATTCCCTCATCATGCGACATGAAAGGTTCATTGTCATGAGCTGTGGCTGCGACAGGAGCAGGAGGAATGAACTTCACGCTCGCCAGAGCAGGCGGTATGAGCTCTTCCAAGGCACTCGTCCATTGGATGTGCGGTTTGGGCTGACCTGGTGCATTTTTGTGTTCTGACGAGATCAGGAATTCGAGGATTTTGTACGCTTTCTTGACATGTGGATCCGTGGTAAGACGTTTTGAAAGTTTTGAAGCTGCTGAACGAATCTCGGATCGCAGTTGCATTGCCAAAGCTGATTTCTGATCCTCCATTTCGAAGACCATCACTCCCAGCGTCAACATGCAGTGAAGCTAGAAAAAATTGTGACCAAATACTTCCCAACAGATGAACGCATACAGTGGAATACGAAGGGCTAGCCCAAGAATAAGGATGTTTCCAGCGGCTGTCGAAGGACATGAGTAGTCCTATCAGATTTATTCTCAGTATTGTTCTGCAAAGATGCAAGGTGTCGTACGACAATGGTAGATAATTTTCTCACGGATCGAAAGCTCTGCATTCCTGTGAGGACGAAGTATCTTTGCAACCGCTAAGCAAAGGTAGCGAACGTTATGTTGGATCTCAACCAGCATGACTGGGTCCGTCGAACCGTAGTTGACCTTACCAACACCATCCCAAGATGGCAAAAGAGCGTTGGGTATAGCGTCTCGAGCACCTTGCAGCTCTTGCGCAAGTATCAAGGTCTGTTGAAGGGTGCACGTTCGATTCGGGCGAGTGGAAGACATGGTCTGGGCTTTTCGTAGCTGTGCTCCTGACTCAGATGATACCAGACGAATAAACGAAGCGCTGACAAGGTACGCGCAATTGGTTCTAAAATGGAGACCTTGAACCCAGAAACGATCCGTCTCACTTCCCGCCGTGGGAAGCCTCGGTCCACCTATCAGAAACCGACCCAGAGTTGACCAGCCCTTCAGCATCCACTGCATTTCGCTCGACAAACGAATCAAACACCACCACAAACGGCGACGGTCTTCAAGTACCCGCGTATCCTCGATAGGAGTGCCTATTTCGGAATAGTTTACGTCTTCCTTGTCCTCGAGCTCTCGACTCTGAAACAGCGCCATTAAGATCTGGCTTGAACAGGTCGCCATCAACTTACCAAGTGGAGGTCATTCGCAATGTTGATAGCCAGCTCCATATAACTCTTGACAACGTTAGGGTCAGCTAAACCATTCGAAGTAGACGCGATCAAGACTCCATAGGTGGAGATGAGGAGTAAAGCCCGAATAGCTGTGAAGAAAGGTCAGGGCTGTAGTCTAGTTGATGAGAAAGTGCTCACAGTCTAGGGACGGTTTTTCTCCTTTCCTTGCATTTACTAACCATTTAAATTAGGGTCCTACGTATGTGACACGGTGCGCGAGACTACGAACAATCTAACCCCAGGTAGACGAATTTATGGGCAGCGTGCATCCAACCGAGAGCCACTGTCCCCAATCAGATTGAAGAATCTAGGGTGTGGTGGAAACTAACCTTCATAGACGCCAGCGAGAGGCATGTCATCATCGGACTCATCATCGCTGTCGTCTGACTTCTCCTTCCTCCTGTTGCTCTTATAATCCTCCGAATTTCCCGTGAAGAGTGCGAGACCAAGAACGGCGAAGAAAACAGCCAACCAATGAGGATCGAGTGACGAAGGATCTGACGTCCACTCCAGTTTCCAGAAATTCAAATGCTGTTGCAGGAAGATTTCGCCATCGACGGGCTGGTGGGTCGGGTTGATCTTCTCCAGGAAAACGTTGACCAATAGGGTAGACTGTGAGAAAGATGGGATGAGGGACTGCAGTTCTGTTACCAAGTCTTCGAGAGATGTCCCATTGCTTTCATTTGTTTGCGTGTAATCATACTGCTCGTCTCGTGAGCGAAAGTTCGTAAGATCAACTGAGAACGGACCCAGCCAGTTCCATTCATGAACGAAGAGGGCCCGGCAGCACTCATGGAGTAACGTCTTTGTTCCTCTTTGCTTCTCTTCATCTTCACGATTATTCGCTCACTGTATCGAACTCTCAGAACTGCACATACTCCGAAAGGGAAAACGGACAGACGATCGAGTTCACTACGAAGAGTAACAACCTCTCTTC